>BMAT01007294.1:53513-70939 GCA_019649035.1 Elysia marginata
GAGCCGGTAGTCGGAAACCCTTTTTTTTTTTTTAAGAATATGCTTTAAAAGGGTTTTTTTTTCCTAAAATTTAAATGAGCAAAATATTTAAAGAAATTAATGACTTTTGGAAGCTTAAAAAAATCTCTTGTTCAAAACAACAATTACAAAGCCTTTGAAAGTGAAACTTGCAACATCTGACTCATTCATCCTGGATGCTGATATTGTCAGATTGTTTGGAATTTGCAATAAAAGGTTCCAATTTATTCACAGCATTTATTTTATTACCTAAGCATCAGAATCTGATAAGCTAGGAGTCTCCTTTCACATATAAATATGTTAACTTATTTCAAAAAGGTGATCATAGCCCTGCTTAAGCAGCAATACATATCATGGACCATAAAAAGTACTTTTTCTAGAGACTCTTGTAGAAAGGAGTCATATCAATAAATTGAAGCATTCAGATAACTATTTTTATATACAATGCCATACTTTTTCTCATCATCAATGCCCTTCACCCTTGGCAGGGTTTAGACCACGCACAAGTAAATGCCACCCACTCCCACTCTGGCCTTGGCAAGCTTTCCAAGCTGACCCCATCCTTTTCCCGTCATTGTCATTTCCCTCTCTAGGTATCTCTTCCAAAGTTCCATGTCTCTCTGGGCCTACCCCTGCCTCTCTTCCCCTGTGGATTCCACTGTAGTGCCTGTTTGGTGATGTTGTTATATTGTTTCCTCTGTGTGTGTCCAATCCAACGCCAATTTCTCATTCCGATTTCCTCCTCTACTGGTTTCTGCCCTGTTTGCCGATAAACATCCTCATTTCTTATCCTATCATGCCATTTTATTCTCAGAATACCCCTTATACATATATTAATAAAGGTCTTCACTTTCTTTATTGCTCCAGGTGTGGCCTAGCAAGTTTCACAAATTTACAGCAAAACTGATTTGATGTTTGAGCTGTAAAGTCTTATCTTTATCTTTTGAGATGTGTTTCCAGCTTTCCATATCCTTTGCAGTTATGTGTATGTTGATCTTGGTTTTCCAATTCCTGTCTTAATGTCTGGGTCTGTTCCACCCTTCAGGTGAATTATACTCCCTAATAGACTACTTCCTCTAATGCTTCTGCTCTTAGTATAATTACTTCCTCAGTTTCTGCTCCTGACCTAAGTTCCTTAGACTTTCCACTGTGGATGTGAAGCCCAGCACTCTTAGATATTATATTTAGGTTCTTAGAAATTATACTTAGGTCCTCAGTCTTGCTTTTCATCTGACCTTTAGAGTGTGAAAGCAGGCTTGGTCATAGGCAAAATCTAAGTCAGCCAACTGCTGCCATAAGTTGCACTGAATACCATTTTGTTTACCTCTTGTAGACTTCTTCGTAATCCAATCAATAGCCAAAATAAAGAGAAATGGTGGCAGAAGGCATCCTTGGTGTACCCCAATCTGAATCTGAAAACTTTCGGATAGCTGACCCTGGTCAAAGATCCTGCAGTAGGAACTGTTATATGTAGATTTAACAATATTGACTAATTTTTCTGGGATACCATAGTGTCTCATAAGTTTTCATAAAGTCTGTCTATCCAAGCTGTCAAAAGCTTTTTTGTAGTCGATAAAGTTGATTAAAATAGGTGAGTTCCATTCTGGTGACTGTTCTAAAATAATACGCAATGTTGCTATCTGGTCCACACAAGAGTGATTTTTTCTGAATCCTGCATGTTTATTTCAATTGATTGAAACGGCTACCCACGATAAAGGTCATATTTTGGACTGGGTTATTACACCCTTGAACTTCAAGTACATAAAAAGCTCAACTGTAACCAACCTCTGTATTTGAGACCATTATTTTATTACATGCCTGTTAGACTTAGACAAACCAAAACGAAGTAAAAACACCATGCAATCAAGGAGACCAAAAAACATCAATTTAAACTGTTCAAAGAATACATAAGTACCAGTCTTCAAAAGTGCCCCGGCTCTAATATTCAGGATTTTTATAACATTCCTTCAAAAACTCTTGATCAACATGCACCTCTTACCAAACGGACTATTCCCCACAATGGCTATTCACCATAGTTTGATGACAACATCCAGAGGGCCAAACAAGAAAGGCGCTCGTTTTACAGATTCATAGAGAAATTTTCATTGAGGCTTGGAAGAAAGTTAATAATGTTGTGACAAATGCGAAGAAAAATTTTATTTAGCTAAATTTGTACTACAAAAACGTTCAAGAAGCCTTTCAGTCTAATAGTGTAATACCTCTATAATTGTTGCAGTCGCTCAAGTCTACTTTCTTCGGAAGTTTAATCAAATGTCGCTCTCTTCAGTCACAATGTGCCTTTTCCTGTTCCCAAATATTTACAAATAGACCATGGAAGATATCAACTGTTGTGGAAATATCTGCTGTAAGTGCCTCTGGTGGAATGAGGTCTGGACCTGCTGCTTTATTTGTTTTCAAGGCTTTTATAGCCATGGCAATTTCCTCTTTAGAAGGTGGCTCTAGGTTTAAAGGCAGATCATTTCTAGCTGGGAGAGTAATTATCTGGCACGGTTTCTGGTGGCGATCGGTTCAGAAGTTGGTCAAAATGTTCCTTCTATATTGCCAGCTGCCTCTCTTGTGTGAAAATTGAATTTCCTTATATTGACCCTTGACTGGTATTGCTGGTTTGCTTTGCTTTCCTGAGAGGGTCTTTGCTATCTGGTGCACCAATACCATGTTTCTACTTGCACCTGCTTGCTCAGCTCTCTCTGTTTGTGCCTATAAGAATCTATTTGTATCTCTCATGACGGACTGCTTGACCTCTCGGTGAGCTATTGAATACTTTTCTTGTGCTTCTTTCTTTCATGTCCTTGTCCTCCATCTGTTCAGTTAACCTTTTATTTCTCTACGTCTCTGAATTTTGTTCAATGTTTCATGTTATCCAATCTTTATATATTTTCTTCCTATGTCCAAGAACTGAGCTACAGGTTGATGACATGCTTTCCCTAATCCTGTTCCACTGTGAGCCAATATCTTCCTGCTCAATTTCCGAGAGTAATTGAAATTTATTTTTCAGTTCTACCTGGAATTCTTTCCTCTTGTTTCTATCTTGTGAAATGTTTACTTGAAATTTTAGACGTTTTCCATAGTTGACATTTACATGTCTCTTCAGCTTGAGTCTTCGTTTCGCTAGTACCAGGTGCTGGTCTGCTCCTGCATCTGCTCCCCTCAGCACTCTGACATCTTCCAAGGACTTCTAAATTTTTTGGAGGTACTAAAACGGTCTGTTTGATTTTCCGTCTTTCCATCAGGTGAAATCCATGTTGCCTTGTGAATGCTTTTGTGAGGAAAGACTGACCTGCCAATCACCAATTGGTTGAAAGAGCACAGAGAAATAAATCTTTTCCCAATGTCGTTTGCCTCCCCCAGTCCATGCCTGCCCATAACCTCTTCATTACTTCTGTTGTCGACTCCAACCTTTGCATTGAGATCCCCCATAACAATGTTCGCATCTTTTTTTTTGGAGTTTGTCAACTACTCCGTGTAGCCTGTCATAAAATAAATACTTTTCTTCATCTGTAGCCTCATTGTTCATATTTATTCTCTTGTAAAGTATGCCAGAAAAACTCTTGGTCCGTGTACTTCCCACCCCCTAAGTGTGTGTTCACTTGTCCAATACAATTCCTACTCCTTCCCTGTGTGGCCCCTCTTCATTGTTACCTAAAAAAATTTACATTTCTTATGTGCATAGCATATTCCAGATTGGTTCCAGTAGTTTTTGCTTATCTCTAATATATGAAGGCAATATCGGTGCATCTCTTAGACAGCCCAGGCAGTTTTTCCAGTCTCATACATAGTTCTCTCGTTCCACGAGCCGATCCGGAGAGACTTGGCAGAGGGTGGATCCGCCCAACGGTTTTCTTACGGCTTTGGCTGTTAAAAATCATATGATCTTCTTGCGAAGAGGCTCCATCATCCCCCAAGAGGTGTAAAGGATTTTTACTTCCTTGTGTTTCTGTAACATAATTAATTTTTACAAGAGAGGTTGTTACTGTTAGCCTTTCAACACTCCTAACCTGGAAGGCCCATTTTGGGAGCCACAGCCTAATACGATTAAGTCCCTTCTAGTTACAATGCGGGATAAGGATAAGGGTCGCTTTTTGTCAGGCCTCTACTCTTCAATCTGTCCGAGATGGGTGACCCTATCAGGAGCAAGCTCCGGCTGGCATAGCTATCATGGACACACAAGCCCTCATACGACTGCAAGCAACAATCTGCAAGAGGGATACTTTTTCTACCCTGCATATGAAGTTTTGTTGCCAATGTAAACATTTAAATTATACTTGCATTGTCTCAACAGAGCTGGCCCTAACTGTTTTGTGTCCAGCCTACTAGAGCTATGGTTCTACAATGTGAAAGTAATACGGAACCTCACTCACCCTGATATAGTCGAAAGGATCAACAGTCATCCTGTTAGGTATGTAATTCTTTTCCTCATACACTGTCTCCAGTTATACCTTTGATGTTATTTGAAAGCTAAAAATAAATTCTGTATGAAGGAATATTGACTTATTTTAGGTGGAGCCTCAAAGATTTTCTATTCCAGGACGCCAAGGGCGTCATGCAAAGTAGCTTGCTTAATTCTTGCTTTCAGTGTAATGGCTGCTTGTGCTTGCATACCTGTATGAAAGTCTCAGCAAATTTTTACAACTTAACTTTTTTTCTACCCTTTTGAGTTTGTTCAAGAAAATGCAGTTTTGATTTTTAAAGTTTCATTTAGATAATTAGTTGATTGTTTTTCATTTTTTAGTCCAATATCAGGTGTGGATGTCTCAACTCTACTCGGAGGAGACGTTGAGAGGGACCAGAATGGGAGAATCATCCGAGCAGAGGCTACCCAGATCACCTGGCTGCTCAATGATGAGAAAGATGTAAGTAATCTTTTATACTTTTACTTTACTTTGTAATTTTTATCAAATAGGTTTTCGAGGTCTCAATTGTATGGAAAAAATTTACTTTTTAAAATATTTTGTAAGTATACTTTGTAAGTAGGAATTGAATTACTGATGCTTCAAATTTATTTCATATTCAAGGAGAAGAAGCTTCGGGACAGCTAAAGCCACTTTGTCTTCCCCTCTCTACCTTGCTTAGAAGAGATTATACTATCTCTCCCTCATATCTATCTGCAATTATGAATTTGTCAGCATATGTATTCGATAGACCTTTCTCTACCCCACCCTTTTTTTTATTTGTTAAAATTTTCTCCCTTTCTCTTGCTACCAACTCATTGTCTATTTGATGTAGTTATAAATCTAGACAATAGAAAATATATGATTCAATCACTGAATCGATTATAATCATTAAAGAAATTTAAAAGAACACAATTTTCAGAACACTGACGCTGCTGCCTTTGAGAAACACACCATTGATCTGGCATTGAAAGGCCACCCAAATATCTCCAACAGTTATGTTTATGGCACACGAAGGTAAATCTAGTTGCATGTTTTTTTCTTTGTTTTGTGATGCTATTATTTTCAGGAATGAAGATGCTTAGATTCTCTTCCTTGCATTTTTCAAAACCATTTTAACTTGAGTGCAATGAATATGTATAGACATCAAAGTCAACTTCTTGCAAACATCTTTCATGCATCAGATTACCGTTGGAATATCAGCTATTTTGTTAAAGCCTCTGAGTTTAACCTCAGAAATAAAAGTCCACAACTTTTTAAAAGATATCCAGCACATCCAACTTCAGGTGGTTCAATATACACGTATTACATTTTTCCTGCTTGTGTAAATCTTAGGTTTAAAACACCTACGTTATTAGTTTTAAGAAAAGCCTTGCAAGTTGAAGAGTTACACATTTATGTGTTCCATTTAATTTTTGACTAACCTTTTCCTACAAACTTTTGCTGATTACCAGTGCATGTTAAGCCTCAAACCCTTGTTTTGTTTGCTTTTCTTTACAGAAACAAAAGCATAATTGGACATTTTTTTTTATCCTTGAAAATAAGAAGTTTTTTTTTCCCCAGTTTTTTGGATGAAGGGTATGGAGCAATCAATGACGATATCAACCTGTTGAGTGCTGGTTTCTCCATTGTGTTTGCTTTTGTTATGCTGGCTTTGGGAAAGTTCAACTTGCTTGAGCAAAAGGTGACACTAATTATTCTTTTAACACACACTACACATATAGATATATGTATGTTAATTTATTTATAAACTTTATAATGAAACATTTACTACAGTCACTCATAAAAATAGCATCTGCACCACTACACTACTGTCAATTGTCGACCTTCTATAGAACTAAAATCCGCTGAAAAAATACTGATTTAATGACACTTAGTATGGAATCAAAGTAAATATATATTTGGAATCAGAAAGAAATCAGCTTGCAGATTTCTTCACTGATGGTTAATCATTTTTATAAATTTCTTTACAACCCCAAACTCTTTGAAATTGTAATTTTTTGTTGTTATACAGTAGTCGTTTTTTTATCATGACATTTTGAATGCTATCAGTGTCAAACTGCACCAGCAGTGCAGTTCCATACCAATTCTCAAAGCCAAGTATTGGGATGCAAAACTTCTCAAGTTGGCAAGGTCAGCGTGAATTTGTTCGCTCTGCCACTAAAAGTTATGTCTACATAAAAGGTGTGTTGTTTTCAAGTTTATATGGGCTTATAACAAATCCGAGGTGACCAGGAAATATCAGCATTGTGTCGCTCAGACTAATTTTGAATTAAAGCCGTTTAAGAAGAAATGCTTATTCAACCAATTTTTGTAGCCTCAAAAAAAACAAAAAAAACCTGGGGTTGCAGAAAAGTTGGAGCTGTAATTTACAGTGTACACATCATATGAAAAATTTAGTACTCTGGTATGTTAAGGTTAAGGCAGAGATTTATGTGAATTAATTTTTCCTCAGATCTACGTGTCTGTCTGTGGGATTGTTTGTGTAGGTCTAGCCATCCTGGTGGCTTATGGTTTGGCTACAGCTATGGACATCATCTATACTCCTATACAGTCTATCATGCCATTCCTGGTGTTGGGTGAGATCTAGTGTAGCTTTTAACAAATTGCTGATTGAAGATTTGTGTTACATCTCTAGGGTCATAACTTGACCAGTCGTTGATGTCAGCACTATTTGTGTCGAACTTTTTAATTTTCTCTTCTTTGACATAGAAGCAACAGGATTTTTAAATTAATTAGCTGAAGAAGAGACAGTAATTTACACAGGGTATAGTTTTGTATCTTTAAAATTGAAAACAGAGTTAGAATTAGATACAGAAAAATGTAAAAAGTTTAATATTGCATTGTTCAAAAATTTCATAGCTTTCAGATACTATTAATATTTAAAAATCATTTTTGCGCTTCAGCCAGGTTATATATTTGAAGGCATGTGGTCCTTTTTCTTGCTTATCAAATATCTGCAACCACCATACTTTTTTATTCTATCATTCTTGAATTATGTTACATGCCTGTAGTTTTTAAGTCAAAATGCTAGAAATGGACCTGACATGATTACTCACAGACCTTAAGCTGAGCAATTAAGATATTTTAGGTAATGCTGTGATATTTCCAGATGAATAAAACATGCATTTCACAAATGGTTCCAATATATTTTTTCATGTGTAATCAAATTGATTTTTTTTAAATTTTAAGATTTTTTTTGGAAATATTCCAAACATTTAATGGTTTCCTTTACAGTTCACCAGAAGTAGAAGTAATATATATATTTTGTCTTCAAGTTTTTTTTGTAGCCAAGAACTACTTGGCAGTGTGCAGCTTTAAATAAAATAAAGCTGATAATATTTGTTTCATTATTTTTAGGCATTGGAGTGGATGACATGTTTGTTGTAGTGGAAACATGGAAGAATCTAAAACCAGAAGAAACAAAGGTGGATGTTCCTCTGAAGCTTGCCTTGGCTCTCAGCAGATCTGGTGTCTCCATCACGGTCACTTCTATCACTGACATTGTGGCATTTGGCATTGGTGCCTCGACAGTAAGTCATCCTTTTCAGCTTATGTTTTCCAAGGTTTGATAGACAGTTGCGAAAATGGAACATTGACAATGTAGACAAAAACTCTCTGAGGAGGCTCGAGATAATAAATTGTGTGTGCTGACGTCTGCATAGTTTCCATTTTGAATTTGACTTTGACATTCCTCCTATGCAATCAAATGTCTGCTATATGAATTAGCATTAATTTTCAATTTTTATGTCAATGAGATGTGATTTAAGCCAAAATATTTACTTATGCAGCTACGTCTTTTTTACAGGTCATCCCGGCTTTGAGCGCCTTCTGTATCTACGCATCTTTAGGCGTGTTTGCTATGTATGTTCTAGTATCCACATTGTTCTCGGCTGTGCTAGCCATCGATGAACGCCGTATTCGCAGTCGACGGGATGCCTGCTTGCCATGCCGACGTTATGATTCAAACTACCAGCCAAACAAATGTAGCACTGGACCCTCAATACTGCAAAAGTTCTTTGGTCGCTTCTATGGACCATTTATTATCAAAACTCCTGTCAAAGTAAGGAAGATACTTAAACAAGTTTGTAGATTTGCATTTAAATGAATGCTTTTAAATTTTTATGTAATATAACAAAGGTCTAGAAGACAATAAACTTCACATGTTCAGTGAAAAAGGGAAGTGGCTAGAGCTTTTATTACTGTGTAAAGAAAGTTAAGATATTACTTGTGCCTTGTAAAAAAA
This sequence comes from Elysia marginata, assembly GCA_019649035.1. Classification (NCBI taxonomy): domain Eukaryota; kingdom Metazoa; phylum Mollusca; class Gastropoda; family Plakobranchidae; genus Elysia; species Elysia marginata. The sequence goes on from BMAT01007294.1 coordinate 62,187, forward strand.
ATCACAACTAATACTTCATGTGCTTTAAACCAGAAATGAAAATGCAAATAAGTAAAACTTCAGTTTGACAATGCCCTGATATTGTTCTTTGACAAGCTATATATTATATTTGACTGTCTGTGCAGGTTGTTGTCTCTGTGATTGCTGTGGCCATGTCTGGCATTGGTCTCTGGCGTTTTATTTTGATGGAGCATGACTTTGACCTAGTCAACTATATTCCCAGCTCCTCCTATGCCCACTCGTTTGTCAAGACAAAGAGGGAGTATTTTGAAAGACAGGGCATTTCCACTAATATTTATTGCGGTAAGATGTTTCCTTCTCATGTAAATTATTTGCTGATCAGTATTTTTGTACAGAATAATAAACAAATTTACTAACTGCATTAATTGATACTAATACCTCCATATTATAAGGTTACATTATTAATCTTTAATGTGTTGATACTAAACATTTGTGTTTTGATGTGAAAGTAATCCACTCTTGTCTGTTCTCCAACACGTTGCACTGCTTGTCCAGTTTTGGCTGTGACTTTAGTATGTTTTCTTTGCAGTTTTGTCAGATCAATGTTGAATGTCACTTGAATCATTTCATTAAAGAGTAATGTGGATTTTTCTGTTTTATTCTTGTTAGGTGAGATGAACTACTTTGAGCAGCGTCATCGCCTAAATTCTCTGTATCACGACTTGACAAAGAGTCCTGATATTCAACCTGGTACCATCAGGGCCTGGTTTATGGCTTTCAACCATACAGGTTTGTTGAACCTTTAACTGTCAGGTGCAGTATCCAATACAAAAATAAAGTAGAGTACTTGTTGCGTACTGCACTTTGACCATGGTAGCTTAGCTCTTGCAATTGGTGGTTACTTTTGTCTTTTATTCTGAGACATATTATATCCTTTGGTAGTTGCAGACATTGGCAGAACTTTTAGTGAGATTTTTTTCAGACATTATACCAATTTGTAGTGTCCCATCGCCTGAAGTTTTATTGTGATGCATATGAGATATGAATTGCTCTTTTGTTTGTAAATATTTCTGGTGAAAATTGCACAACGTTTATGAAACATGTTCATCGAAACGATTTTAGTTACATTGAAACAAAAAATCCTTAGATTCTATTTAATAAAGGATACCAGGTCAATGCTATCAGCCCTAAATCTGACATAAGTATTTATATATCTATGCTGCTTTAACACCTTAAATTTATGATAAAAAAAATATTTGTGTTATTCATAGGCTAGAGAGGACTACTCGCTGTGGTTGTCATTTATTATTGACATCATCATCTTCTTCATCATAGCCACAGGGCTGCTAACCAGTACTGATTTCGGGATTTTAGTACCTGTGTTACTGCCAAAATATTGGAGTACTGATGTCAAACCTAAACACTGAAATAAGCTTTGATTTAAAAAAAAAAATATCTCTGGTCAGTTAAACAATAGGGAAATTATAAAATATGAGCCTATCATAGGAAAAAGTTGCATGCAAAATGTACAATCTCATCTTTTTCCAAAATATGAGTTAATGTCTTATAGGATAAACTCAAAACTGTGCTTAAGAACACCTCGTCGAAACCAGAGGCATTAAAAAACCAAGAACTCAGCAACTTGAGCAACTAACTTCCTTGAAAATGTGTCCCATAAGTGTGACTTATCTTTGTTTTGTCCTTGGTCTAGCTGTGACTACTGAAATGAAGCCTTTAAGGGACAGGAGCCAGTACACCAGGGTTGGCACTTCTTTAGCTTTTATTATTAGCTATAAAGCACACATTTGTATCAGTATTTACTCTGTAGGAGAAAAAAAAGGTTTAATTTGCTTTCCTGCTAAGTTATGAAAATCAATGTATTGTGTTCAACCAAGTTGTGCTTTGGATCAGTAATTTGCCTTTTCGTGCTCTTTATCTGATGCTGCAGTGAACATGAATACTGCAGAACTATTAGTTATCGATGGTCTGAAAATATTTTAATCAGCCAATAATTTATATGCGTCAAAGAGGAAAAAAAATCAAATTCATTTAAGTCATTGTTTTACACATGGAATTTTCCATCCTTCTTTCAGCATTCTCCAACGAGACAGCTTACTACCAAGGTGTTGCTCAGTTCTTGAATTCCCGAGCAGGGGCTGTGTTCAGGCCGTATGTTAAGCTGAAAGGTGTTGACACTGGCCAGATATCTATTGTGGTGAGATCATTGTTATACACTTGCAGATCATAGGAATAATTTCTTTCCCTTGAATCTGCGAATCCTTTTAAGCTAAAAAATTGGTATTTTTTTTTTTCAAGATATTTTATATTCAAGACTTTAACTTTTTTCCTAGTGTAAGGAATGAAATAGATTGTATTTTTATTTTTCCAGTAACATGTGTTTTGTTAAGTTTCTGGCATTGGTAACTTTATTACTCACTAGAATAAAATGGATATGATTAGCCTTTGACTTACTGCTGAGTGCCAATGTTCTGTATGTACATTATAATGATAAAAACAATATGGAACAATATAGAAATCTTTTCAATTATATGCTTGTGCTGCGCTCAACAAAAAGGTTCATAGCGAGAGATATTTTTTCTTGCTTTTCTCTGTGGCCAGGCATCTTACATCACCATGAACCACATTCATAAACCTACTTCTGCTGGTAGAGTGAAGTCTATGGACAACCTTCGTGACATTATTGATTCTAAAGGTTTCCCTAAGTTCTCGGGGCCAGACTTGCCTCAGTACAAGTGTATGGCTTATTGCATCCAATACATGAGCTATGAAACCAACAAGGTAAAACCCTTTCTCACTAAATTATATTTTTTTAAAAATTCATGAGATAATCAGGGACATTGGCTAAAAAACTGAGGATTGAAGAATACTCATGTAAAAAATTTGTGGGTATTATGGAGCTGAAATGGGCATAAAATATTAAAAATTACTTATTATGTGTTTCTTCATATTCATTGTAGTTCTTGCAGTCTTCCAAAATATTTTCCGTGCTACATGCATCCTAACTTTAAGAAACAGGTTTAAACTTTTTGTTTTCATTTCTTTTTCTGGATTTTCTCAAAACAGAGGGTTTGAACACACACACACACACAAATCAATAACTCTTGCAGTTTTGTGCTTTTGATTTGATATTTGGTGTGAATGAGGTTAGGGAGTTTGTCTTGATTTTTTTCTATGGTGTTTTGCAATATTCAAATTTATTTTTATGTTATCTGAAAAATAACCACAATTTCATAAATTTGTAGAAGCAAATGACCTTAAGTAAATCATAAATACCTGCATTTCCTTATAATAATGGATGCTTTGAAAAGCAAGAAAAGCTGTCAAAGTGTATAAGAAAAGAGAAACATTGGGGGAGAAAATGAATTGTTAATATTTAATTCAAAATTATGAATTGCAATGGGTTAAAAAGTCGTTCGCACACCAAGTTTGTGAAAGAGAAAATGGTCATATTTTTTTTTAAATGCTTCTGTGAAGTTGCTAAATTTGCTTGATTCATAGCAAAGTATGTCACAAGTTTTAACAGCATCTACTGTTATAGGGCTTGATTCTTGCTGTGATCTTTTAAGGTTCTCCAACCAGAGCTGTACAGAAACCTGGCTCTTGCTGCAGCTGCTGTGTTTGTTGTGACGTTTGTGTTGATAGCCAACCTCTGGACCAGTACACTCGTTTTCATCTGTGTGTTTTTTACTGTGGTAAGTTACATTTTCAAAACATACATAAAGCAGTAGCAGTAGTAATAACTACTGTTCACATTTAAAGAATGGACAAATCTCGATGGACAAAGCAAAAGGCTAACAATTGAAAAATGTTGATCGGAAAAAAGAATGTACTAAGACAGATTTATAGATGTTCAAAATAATGTTTTGATTTGTTTTGTATTCCTTTTTTTGGACAGAGCATCAAACACATTTAACAAACACAAAGATAGTTTGATGAAAAGGTACTTAGCACTGAGATAGAGAGGAAGTATTAACATTTGTACAAATATTAATAATTTATCGAAATTGGTCCTAAACATAAAATGTCTACTGAGAGGCCCAATAAGTCAAAGGTTGCAGTTTTTCCATTGCAAGGCGCTGGATATTTTGAACAATGTAATTTCTTTATCGCATGTAATTATCAAAATGTTTAGGAAAGGTATAATAATTTCTTTTGAATTATAGAGAGATAGGAGGAACATTTACTCTTAAAGGCATTTCCTCAAACTAAAATTTCCAACATCTTGACTTTTTTAAACTGGTGACCAGACAGAATAGAAAAAAATATTCAAGTTTGAAGCACAATGATATTGGCTTATACACTATAAGAACTCAAAGTAGTTCCAATATTCTTGGTTAGAAAAGTTGTCAATAAAAGAAAACTCTTGCACGTTGTGTGTTTTTACTAATTAATCTGACCATGTCAGTTACTGAACTCTACCTACAGGTGTTAAGTAAGATATAAAATAAAAACGAGCATTGATGTGCAGCATAGATTAACAGAGACTAGGGAGTTATATATGTCAGTCTCTGTGTGATTTCTAAACCTGTGCCAGGTGGATGTGGGTGGAGTACTAGAGTTGTGGGGAACCACAATTGACACAGCCAGTAGCATCCTTCTCACTCTTTGTGTGGGTCTCGCTGTCGACTTCTCTGCTCACATAGGTCACACCTTCATGACCATACCTGGATCAAGAAAAGGTGGGTTGATTATCATTGTCAACAAAGGTGGTCATTTTTGTTTCAGGATGTTCTTCATCTACATAGAATGCCACTGTTGAAGTCATGGCACAAGTCACACAAATTTTATTTTTTTTTAAATTTAATAATTTCTAAGTCTTTATTTTTTTCCCTTTTTATAACTGAAAAAATGTTGGACAAGGTCTTTGTTCTATATACGCCACCAAACAGGATTTTTTGTGAAAAGCTAAGAAAATTGTTTTTTTACATTGTATATTGAAAATGTCTTGCAGGTCAGAATGAGCCTAAAGTTGACATTGGAAGGTAGAAAGGTATCATAGAAAAGCTTATTTTTCCTACTTGAAAAACATTAAATAGAAAAGCTTCTATCATGCTTCTGTATGGAGTTATAGCTGTTTGAAGTCGGCAGGGTTAGGACTTCTGAAAATTCAGAAAGGGGAGAAAAGTGCGTTTAAAATATAGACAAGTATTATAAGTGCAAAGCCCTTAGCAACGATGCCGATTAAAGTTAACTCATAAAACATGAACTTTGAACACAAATCAGGTGTGAAAACTGTTTAGAAACGGTTCTAGCATCAATATCTAAAAACAAAAATAAATTTACTTCTGAACACCTACAAAACTGAAAGCCTATATCTCAAAATTAGGCCATGACTCATTTGGAATGAATGCGAGACCAATGGCTCACTCAAAAACTAGTATGGACGATTTGTGCCTGATTTACCGTTCCTGCCTTACCAATGTCCAAATGTAAGATGAGCCATAAGATAGCAACAATGTTCTGCTTTCTTATTTAAAGTATCTAAAGAGAGAGGAAAGTTAATACCCAATACTGGGGTCTATGCTTCTGCTTGACTAAATTTGATTTTGGCGCCTCGTACCTGAGAAAGATCTCTGCCATCTCAAACATCGATTAGTGGTTTTTTTTTCAATTTGATGGGAATATGTAATTGTATGGTTTTAAGTAGGCTAAAACCTTTACTGTGTTGACATTATCAACAGACATGTAATTTTTTTTACATATGCAGCCTTCTTTTTTTCAGATGCTTTGCAAAAGCAGAAAATTTAAAAAAAATGGAATTAAAATTGCATTTCAAAATTGACTGACATTCAAATTTGTAAAAATAAAATGGTTTACCTTTGTAATTTAAACTGTAGAATACTTTTTAAATCTGATAACTAGCTTTACCCTTTTTCATTCACATACAGGCAAGCAAACTGTTCTGTGTCATACAAGAGTTTGTGTGCTGCTAAATAATAATTTATATTTTGATAAAAGGTTGCCGTTTACAGTAGGTAATGTGATTGCCCTGCCATCTTCTCTCAGAGCGCACAGTGAAGACAATGCAGCACATTGGTCCAGCAGTGCTGAACGGAGGCTTCAGCACATTTCTAGCTTTCATCCTAGTGGCTTTCTCCACTAGCTATGGCTTCAAGCTCTTCTTCAGGGTACATAATATAGAGGGGACTTGCTGTTTGTAGTGGTGTTATTGAAGATCTTATTCCTCACCTTGTTGTGACAATCTGTGCAGCTAGCGTGTTTAAATGTCTTCACTGTTGTAAAGATTTCTTCATATGTTTTTAGGTAGTTTTATTATAAAACACACTCATAGGCTATAGAAGACATTTTATTTTCTAGCTGGGGTCTTGCGTGATCTTTACGTGTAATAGAAATTTGGAAGAATTATTTGTCCTTTGAAGGTTTATCTATCTCAAAAGCCTGAAATATTCCAGTCAGCCTGTCTGCCATTGTTTCTCAAAGAAGCGGCTGCCAAAAGGGGCTACCTGTTTCCTGCTCAAGGAGACTCAGATAGTGAACTGCAATTTAATGATTAATTTGCACATAAACACTATCTAGTTTAAACATAGGCTACAGGGAACTGTCACTTTAGCAAAATGAATTTCTGCATTATGCCTTCAATTCGAACTGCTTTCTCATTTTTTAAATTGATTTTTGTTTTAGTTTCTTGTATTCAAAAATAATTTGTTAAAAGTTTTATATGGGATACTGAAATAGCTTTTGTGATAGATGCCATTGAGTATTATATGGTAACTAATTCGGCTTAAATCTGAACTAATTTCTGTCTCAATAACTTTTACTTAAAATTTTATTCTCTTCTCAGATTTCTCTCCAGTTCCTTCCAAGGAATATAGAAACTTTCTAAGCTTTGCTCTTGTGAACTTTAAGAGTCTCTGTCTTGCTCAGAGATTAGCTTAAAACTCTTAAACTGTGAAAAGTTTAGGCCATTATATACTCAAGTGAAAGTTAATTGTTTTTCCAGATTTGCACTGCATGTTAATATTTCACTTTTAGAAATCATCATTTTGTGCCTGAACTTTACTTTGTTTAGTAAATTTTGTTATAAAAACAACACTATTTTTTATGTCAATTTTTAAATGTTGTACAGTTTTTGTCATGCTATGAATAGATGTGACATAGATTTTATGAAAGTCATTTCTCATGATTTTTTAAAATATAGGCCTACTTAACACCTTTTATTTCAGCATTTCTGCCCAAAAATGAAGCCTGCAGTATTGAAATCTAGCATTTATCTTGGAAAGCTTAGATGCTTCATTGTGGATTTGGAAAAACAGCATTAACACATAATCCTTTTTTATTGCCCATAATATATAAGCCACATGAGGGACAAAGAGTAGTGTGCGTGGTTGGACTTTTATCTATGCAAAAAAAAAACTCAATGATTTTTTTTTATTTTGACCTGACAAACAGCTATATAATTTATATAAGTTCTGTCACCCCAACCTACACACACAAATATTAAAATACATTTCTTGTGATCTGGAAAGATCTTCAAGTTTGTCCTTGGAGCTCCCGTTTTATTGAACTCATTGAAGTCATTGTATAAAGATTATAGGATGAAAGTGAAATAGAATAAACCAGGTTAGGGTGATCCTTGAACCTTGTTATTAGAAAAAAAATTTTTTTTACCTGCCTTTAGAATTAGAACAAAAAAAAGAAGCAGTTTTAAATTTCTGAATTTTTCTTTATTTTTATTCATGGGCAGTAAAAGCGCACACATCATTTGTGAGCGTATGGTTTTAAATTATATACCAATCTTTTGACTGGTGCGGGAATGTCAACAGATCTTTTCTTACTCATTTTTGTAAAAATTAATTTGATGTCATATCACCAATGTTCTGGTTTCATGCTGTTCTAAAATGCTTTTGTCTGTTGACATTTTAGCTTCTTCAGGCTGTAAAGTACTACAGAAATGTTTTTCTCCCCTTGGCTTTTTATTGTCAGGACAATGATTGGATTGAGCCCCAAGCTGGTTTATAAAAGGAATGGATTGTTGCCTTGTAGTTAGTACTCAGTTCATATTGATGAAGTTTGGGATGTAGATGTGAAACAGAAATCAAGCTCTATCAACAATATTAAAACCCTTTTCAAGTGAATCAGTCAAATTCAACAAAAAACCAAAATAAAGTCATCTCGATCGATTTTCCCCAGTCTTTCCCTTGATCAAGCCTTAACTCCCCTCCCCCTCCTTCTATAGTTCTAAGCACACACTTTCTCATATTTGTTAGTTTATAGGAATATCTACTGCATGATTTATGTGTTTGATGGCTTGTGTCCTCACCCCAGCCCGTGTGGTGTCCACTCTGGCTGACATAGGCCCTGCCGTGTTCAATGGAGGCTTCAGTACGTTCCTGGCCTTTGTATTGCTTGCCAACAGTAGGAGCTATGGCTTCCTTCTCTTCTTCAGGGTAGGCTCACAGCACATCACACCCACATACTGGACTGGCTTAACCCCCATCCCCCCCACTGCTCCTCTTGTTAACCATGCTGCATTTTTAGAAAGCTTACAATTTAAGTTTCGTTTCGTTCAGTTTCAAGTTTGCCTAAACCTTCACATTATTTTCTGCTAAGTTATAACTTACTGTTTCTTTCCTTTTATTTATTTATTCTTGCAATTTTTAAAATATTTTGCTCATCTGACTTCATTGCTAACAACTTTTTCTTTTCACAAAATTGTTTAAGTTCCTTTATGATCAATATGATCTTTGTAGCTTTGCAACTGAACACAACATTTCTACCAGTTGAGAACTTGTTTATTTCCGAATATGAAA
>BMAT01007294.1:74941-88421 GCA_019649035.1 Elysia marginata
ACTCATCAAATTATGAGATATTGGGCTCAATAAGACTAGGTGCAGACATATTTAATTTGTTATTTAGGGCAGCACCTAACCAATATGCACAAAACATTTTAATTTGAACAGAGTCAATGTGTATTTTTTTATGAATAGTTTTCACATGGGGAAATTGTTGCATGGTTCACAGTGACTTTTGTATTTGCTTCTTATGTTTTATGTTGTAATTATAGCCATTATACTTTATGATTTTGTAATACATGTACATGCTTAAAAGGGAAAAAAAATGTTTTCTTTTACCCTTTTTTTATTCAGCGAAAACTTTATTGAAGTTTCTCACAACCTCTTTTGTCCTCTTCAATTTTGTTCATTTTTTGTTCTATGAAAATCATATTTTGTATTTCATACTGTTTACGTATATCATGGCATGATATTTTAGTCAATGTAGAAGCTTATGAACCCATGTCCTAATCGGTTGGTTTGGTTTCTTATGTCAACTAACAGCTTTTGATGTGTTTTATTGCATATATCAGTCCCCTTTATTTTAAAAATACCCCAAAACGTTCCATAGTAACATTAAATTTGAAGGGCAGCGTGGCAGAGTGGTTAGCATGTTGCACTCGAGATCTGGAGTTTGCGGGTTTGATTCCTGACGCCGCCATGTTGCAATGGCCTTGGGAAAGCAATTTACCCTTAACTTTTCCCAGTCCACTCATCTGTAAAATGGGTACCCAGCTACCACCAACACTGCATATGGGTTAAAAGTGGCCTTCAAATTAATGTACTGTTCTGCTGGGGCATTAGTGGTGCTACTCTGTGGAGACACAGTTACGCTGAGTAACGATATCAAATTTCCCGAAAAGGATTAATATAGTGTATTAAAAAAAAAAGAAGCAATATGGTATGAAATCTTTAATTTTTTAACTTGGAAAGACATATTTCTAACATTTACTGACCAAAGGCATTTATGCAATTTTGGTGTGAACATTTTTTATTTCCCCAATTCATTGCCATATACAATATTCATCATACTCTTAACATTAGACCGTAAATAAGCACAGAACTCAATAAATTAGCATATTACATTTCAAAATGGCATTGATGCTCTTGTTAAAAGAAAAAAAACCATCTTACATGAGAAATCAAAGTTACAGTTTAGCGCATACATGCCTCTTGTTCAATCCGTGTTAGATTCTACTGTCTGTATAGCGAGTTAGTAGCAGCATGAATTTGTAAGGCAACCAGGGAGAATCATGTACAAGTCACTCTGACCTAGTTTCCAGTTAGAGCCCTTAAAAGAGAACAATTTGCTATGCAATCAAGTAGTTTTGTGTTACCTTGAAAATCACATAAATTTAGATATTAATAGGCTAGAGTTGTAACGTTTCTAACCTTATCAAGGTGATAGAGTACAAATTCAGAAACTGTTTATTTAAATATATGTCAAATTACTGACTTGTCCTTGACTTACCCTGGTCGCCTCTCGTTTAAGCAAGAACAGAACTTGACATGCAATAGCAACAGGCAAGCTTTTCAAACTGTGGGCTACGGAAATGGGTCTTTTATATTTGGGAAAAGTTTATCTGCTTCTATATGTCCACATGAGCACAAGTTTTTAAAAATCACTGTCTTGAATAAACACAAGTTAGTTCAAGTACTTTATTTTCTCCCGCTGATATCTCCTTGAAACCTTTATGAATTGTACTGTATAGTCAAGCTTTTTTGAAAATACTACCACTGATCCCTCAAATTATTGGCATCCGAGATTACCATAAACACATTGGTACTGTCAACAAATGAAAACTTATGCATCAACCATAATTGTCTGTCTTAGTCGCCTTTGGCTAATTCTCTTAAAAATGTTGCTTACTTTGCACTTAAGACTTTATTAGGCCAACACCTGGTTAAACCAACGTACTTGCCTTTATCAGATAATCTTATATCAAGTAATGCTGAACTTTTACTAGATTTACGCTCCCCATCCAAGGGGTTCCGACGTTCCCTCTTCCAGGGTCACTCTGTGACAACACAGTGGGTAGGCTTATAACCAGGGAGACAAACAGTACAGTCCTGTCCATCATTCACACTCAGTCACTGATGACACTTCCCCCTTTCTACAGGCATATAGGCACTAGGCAGAACACAGACTCAAGCAAACTGATTCTTTTGTGTAAAACTAGACTGTGAGAATTCCAAAGAAAGAGGGAAATGTCAGAGCTCTATAAATTGTAATGTGGAGAAGTTTTGGGATTTGGTTTTTCTCTCCCTAAGTCTTAGAGAAGCTTAGGGAACCAGAAAGAAAACATATATCAAGGACAACGTTTTGAACTGTTTATGTAATATTCATCCTGATGGGCTCATAAATAGTTTATTTCCAAATTCCTGAAGTAATCTTATGAAAAGAGAAATCAAAAAAGGTTTTGTGTGAAACTTAACGCAAATTGATATCCCTCTTGGATCCTGTTTCCTGGACCAAATAGTTTGACACCCGCCAGAGCGACACTTCAGTAGCATGCTCATGTAGGAGAAATGCAGTGTGGTTGGTAATTAAACGGGACAAAATAAGAAGAGAGGGTTTAAGTGTTAGCCAGATTTGACTTATGTAAGCTCTGAACTATTTTGAGGATATCTATTGATATTGTCACAATTTACAGTTTTGTAGCAATCTTCATTAATAAAATGACATGGTGGAGAGCTTATTTAACCCATTAGGCACTGTTTTAATAATGCTATCAGCTTAGACCTTCTCTTCTTTGATTGTCTCATGTCCGTTCTTTCTGAGTCAGGTGTCAGCAGTATAAAATGAGGAACATAAACACATAAAAACAAATTTTCCCTTTTCGAACCACTTCTTTAAAGTTAAAGTAATAGTTTCAAATATTTTTCAACAATTGAAAGCTGAAAAAAAAGCAAATTGTTTATTTATTTTTAAACCAAGGCTCTAGAAATGTGAAAACTGCAACATTCGACTCATGGAGACTGAATGCAAGGTAATTGGAAAAGAAGAAGACAGGAACATGAACTGTATACACTCCTGTCAGCACCTACATGTAATTATCAAATCAAGCATCCATCTTTTAGACAATATGGGGGGGAAAATATAGATTTTGTCTTGCTCCTCAAGTAGTTTTTCTTGATTTTTTAAAAGTTTTTTTTCAAAAGATTAAAAAGAAACGAACAACAATTTGAAAGCTTTAAAAGACTTAAGAAAATCCATCATCTCAAAATCAAATAAAAGCTTTTGAACGTGAAAATTGTATTTTGTTCCTGCGGATAGTTCAGTAATTATCAGTGATTTTAAATGGGAAAGGATCAATTTCCTACGATATTCACTCTTAGGTAGTTTAGACTTGATCTAACTTACTTTAATCTCTGACTCTCTGTATAACTTCTTTCTCAAGTTTTTACAATACCATATTGCACTGCTGAAACGCATACAATCACAAATGCTGTCACTAAATTGCTTGGTTTACAGTTGAGTACAAAATCTGATTTATACTACCTTCAGTTATATGCCCAGACTGTATTTAATTTACCTTTGTCCATAATTGATCCGATTATAAATCATTTGACATACATACAGTTATTTCTCTGAAGCTGTAAGATTTACTCAGCATATTGTGAAGTTTGATTTTTTTCCCAGAATGTCATTTTTGAAGTAATCCAATGTACGAGTTAAAAACCAGTGGTTATCACCTACCATCTAACCCATATTTGCAGCAAACTTGTAAACTTTGATAAGATAAAGCATTTCTGTAATGATGTTGTCTTAAGTCATCTTGTTATGCACTGTAGGAATAATGATTGTTGTTGGACTAAAAAAACTATGAAAGAAATATTGAATCAAAGTGCCAGAAAGACTTTTAGTGCCTTCTTCATGTCCATAAGAATATGTGAATAAGGACAGATCCTCAAGTATTTTTAAATTCCCAACTACCATGTATAGCTCTGTCATTCTTTCTTACTTTTTATTCTTTTTTGGTGCCTAGAGTGCAAGCACTGGTCATGATGGCCCGTGTCAAGTCCTTTACTCTGGAAGTGATGATATTGAACAGAAACAGCTCTCGTCATCTGAGCCAGAAGTGCCAGTTAGCGGCATTGAACACAAGTCATCTGACTCCCGCCTGAGTTCTGGCCTTGCATTCACGCAGCTGTGATTTCTACATCTATTCTCTAAAGAGGGTGTTAGATAGAAACAAGAGGTTTGAGGGAGAAACTTAATGTTAAAGTCTGTGTGTTCAACAGAGCAGGATGATCAACTCAAAGTTGTAGAGAAGAAAAGGCAGCAGCGAAAAATGCACAAGAGTAAATGTTTTTTTGAATATCCTCTTGCAGATAACAAACAATCCTGATTTGAGAGATGACCAAAAACTTCTCTGATTTGTGATAATTTTCACCTTTTTATCATCATTATTATTATGTTTAATTTTACATATTCTGAAACTATGTATGTTATTTTTTGAAGCATTATAAAAATCTATTATCCTTCTAATTAACTTTTTGCTTTCAGTTTCTGCCTGGTTATTGTCTTTGTCTGCTGTGTTGCACAAATTTCTTCTTGTAAGGATTTTCACAACTTTTATTACTTTTCCCTGCTCTTAACTAAATTATATAAAGGGATCACAGAAATGTCAATTTTAGAGAGGTAGGAATAGCAGTTATATTAATTATTTTGTGCTTTCTGTTCCTTAATATTTCAAATTCTTAATTAAAAGTAATATTTTTTTAGAGAGTTTTGAAATAACTCATGGTTTTCAGAATTTATGAGCAAAAAAAACCTATTTCTCAAAATATTCAAGCCACTGAACGTCAACAGTGCCATATGTTACCTCTTGGTAGTGGGTGGTGCAAGATATTTCGCAAAAATATTAAAAATGTATAATATTTACTTATTAAGTTAGTACACAGATTTGTTGTACATACGTTTAAAAAAAAAATGAAAATGGTTATAACTACTAATATCTTCTGCATAGCTTTTATTGCTTTTATTTTAACACAGTATTGAGATTAAATTGGGTTTAAAAATTTGCTCTGTGAACAGTCTCCTCAGAAAAGTTTTAATCGATTAGATGACTTGTTCAAACTAAAGCCTGAAACATGATGGAAACTTACACTAATTTCTTGTGGTTTTGAATCTTTCTGACCAAAGATAAATTGTATTATGCTTTACTGATAATTGAAATAAACATAGTTTTGCCTCTCAAGTTTTATTATGTATTTATTTATTAATCTATTTATTAATACATGTGTTAATTTATGTGTGTATTTATTGGTTATAAGTCACTGTTTGTTTTAATATTATGAGGCTCTTTTTATAGACTCTTTTATTTTGGATGTTTTTTTGAATGCACTTATGACATCTCACTCAGTCATCTCATTCACTGCCCAGACATATAGTTTTATATTGATCTTGTTTTGAAAAACCATACTCATAATGCCATGCTCTCACAACAGAAATCCATTTATTTCAATGCTGTTATTTATTCAATCATTTTGTAAAATTGCACAAAAGCTTATGCTTTGTGCTTTAATTTTACACTATAATTTTCCCTAGTCTTTTTTTTTTTAATTAAGCCCACAATAGGAAATAATCAATGCATTTTCTCTCATTAAAATAGATTGATAGGTCATCTGATACAGAAAGACTTCAAAGCAAGATATTAGTTGTTACGAGTTGACAAATGATCCTTGCATATCTAGATCCTGGAGCATCAACATTTTAGAAAAGCGGAAGCTTCAGTACTTAAAATTCATGATTTCAGTGTTTACTTTGTTTAATTAGCCTGCTCCCCCCCCTTTTTTTTTTTAAATTATTTTTTGTCTATGCCCTCAGATTAAAGTCTTTGTTAATACAACGTCTACTACATTTCCTCAATGTTATCACTTTTTATAATAATGACTCAAACACTATTATTTTCTCAAAGCCCTTTTATTAGGCAAACTTTGAGACTACCCTGACATATTTTATGTTTGTAAATCAGTTGTGATATTTAAATTGATTTTCACACTCAGTATGTTGTCATCAGCTTTTTTAAATTTTACACCTATTTTTGTTTGTGCTGCAGATATTTCTGATGGAGAAAGATGTGATAAACTGTTCTCAGAATCTTTCTTATGTTGACACTCACAGAGGATGCTCTTTTCTAGCCTCTATCATCATTGATAGTATTTTTTTTACTCTGTGTGTAGATTTATAAGAAAGAAAGTTATCGTTTTAGAGCTGCATTGCTTTTTTTTTCATCTCATATCAGTTATTTTGTGTTGTCATTTCCATGTTTTCATTGGGCACTTCTGTTAAATAAATTGGTATGAATAAAGGTGTGACATAAAGTGCTCAAAAAATTTTTTTCACTTTAAAAGGAAATACAAGTTTTGACAGCAAGGAGACAAGGAAGAAAATTTCATGTTGTAAGTTCACAGCCATAGCTCATACTATTTATGAAGTTAATCATAATCTGTCTCACTAATGTTCAATATTGATCTGGTGCGCAGTCCAAATGAGTCGTATGTGGGAAATTCCAGTTTGAGAAAACAACTTTTTAGAGCCTTTATTCCCTTTTCCCCCTATATTTTAAATCATCTGAAATTTTAATATCTTTCCCAAAAAACTGTGATATAATCATGCAATTTTAGTGTTTGGAATCTCAAAGACATTCATTGTTGGAACTATTTATGCCTTGTCGTGTGAACATGGCCACATAAGACTCATTTGGACTGAACACAAGACATTTGTTCTACCTGTGAGTTGTTACCAGTGAAGCTGTTGGCCTAATATGAACAAAATCAGATCAGTATTCCAATATTTTATGTTTTTAATTATATTTGTCTGCGCACTAGGGTGGGGGTAGCTAGCTATGGGAAATTTTTTTACCTCAACTGATAAATGAAATCTTTCTTTCCCTTGTAATAAAAGAGAAAGTCTGCTCTCAGACTTAGGTGTCTAAGTCCTCTCTCGGTCCTTCAACACTAATTTCATGTTTGTCTGTGTCAGTGACTGAAAAGGTTGTGATATCTATAGTTTTGTCTTGGTTCAATCATGCTTTGCAAAACAGAATTTGCCAGCAGAGTCAAAATTCTACGCACACAGCCAATCTAAGTGCTCCGTATTCACTTAGGTTTCTTAAAAACTCAAATTTTTATACAGGAAACCATTCTGCTGAGCAGATATTTAGCCATCGCTTATTGACCCATTTTGCTGTTCAGATCAAGAGCTCTACATACCTTTAAAAAATTTATAGCATTTAAAAAAAAACCACTTGGTAAAATCTAAGAACTTGAAAAGATTATTTGTTGAAGAAAAATCTCATTTGACCAAATTGGCCACAAAGTAGGCCTACTCGCTTAATTCTTTATCATGTTAAGAAAATTGTTTCTGATGATACAACACCAAACCAAGTTTCTGAAAAAATGCTTTTTAAGTGATCTTGCTTGTTGTCTGATGAAGTTTAATTCATGTGGCCAACCTTCCTCAACATGACACTTTCCTTTATGCCACTAAGTTGCCACCCCCCTATTTCTTTTAACATAGTAGGGTCACATATAAAATTTTTGAGTCATAATTTCCCCTAGCTGTATTGCTAAAAAGGAAATCCTGTCTGTAGACACTTAGTAGATTAATATTTACAACCAAACTATTGCTTGGGGTCTACAAAAATTTTGTTGGTATCAAAAGGCATGCACTTACTGCAAAACATGTCCTGTAGGAATTCATTATACCTTTTTTGTGTATTGATATTTCACTTTATGTCTACAGTAATATATATGTGTGTTATCTTCAAGCCGGATCAATATTGTCGTCACTATGCACTTGTGATATTATTATGGATGATTTCTACTGTTGCTTGACCCTTTATCATGTCAAGTGTCACACCAAAGACAATTAGGTATGAAGTGATATTTGCATGAGACAAAAGAGGGAAATGACTAAATCAAAAGCTTTTGTTATCGTTCTTATCACACACATCACATCGAATACTTTTACAATGTTGTTATTAGAATAGTGATAAGCCCTTTGATCATCTTCATTCTCTAGTGTTCTTAGTTAGTCACGAGGAATTTTGGTAGAGTCAATACCTCTAAAAAAATTATAGCTTTAATTGATTTGAGTCATTTTTGGTCTTCTTAACTTTTTTATGTAAAACTTAAGACAATTTGTTCTTGAAATTAACACTTTTTTTGTCTCAAAGTATTTGACTAAATCAAAAATCTAAAGCATGTTATTTTTAATAAGTAGTTACAATATTCTCCATAAGACAGAGAGGGGGAAAAGCATGTTATTTCTAATATATTGCTACATTATATTTTTCATATTTGAATTTTAGAACTAGAGACTTTTTAATCTCATTCTTTTTAAAAGGTTTGACCGTTTGAGAATTTACTCTCTCTTGCACAGAAATTCTATTATGATAATTTAGTTTAATTTATGCACATGTCAAGGAAATATTTCCCTGTCAGTTATGTTGTACTTGGATTGTTCAGATTTTACAGGAAATAAAAATTGAATGGTTAGAATTGGATTCTGGTGTGATCTGTTCTTTTTTTTTTGTCTTTTTTTCTCTTATGTTCAAATTGACTTGTATCCAAAATCAGTCTATTTTATGATTACAAAGCCTTGAAAGGGTAGTCTTTTAGTTTTAGTGATCTGTAAAGCACAAATAAAGCTGTCAAACATTTTTTAGTAATTGTAAAACAAATACAAACTGACTCAGACTTTGAAGCCTTCTGCTTTCTGAAATAAAAAAAAGATCAAAGTTGCTTTACCCTTTGCTCCCACATTTCCTTTCAGTGGCAAAGCAATAAAAAATGTTTTTGTTTTCAGCACCAAAAAGCTTAGCTATCTTTACTTCTTGTATGTTGTTTCTGTTTTTGTTGCAGCTTACCTTATAATTGAACCCAGTGAGACTTAAGTACTTGTACATTGTACAGTACACATGACTTATCTCTTTGTCTTCAGCTCTTTTTTTTTTTTTGTCAATCCTGACTCTATACTTCTAGTTATATGACACTTGTAATTCAAGACTCATAGATATTTTGACCCTGACTGGTCATATGATTACAAGTACTTTGTCTCTCAAGCTTTCATCTCCCCCCTCCCCCTCCACTAAAAAAAAAAGACACAAAGTTCAGATTGTGCGTTATACTTGTTGTCAATAACCTTAAGTAGTAATCTGTTATCAACCCTTTAGGAATCGGCAAAGATAGAAAAATGGCAAAAATATCGTCTCATCTTATATTGATCCAACCCAACGATAAGCAGTTCTTAACTAAGGATGTGAAAGTTTGTTCAGAGGAAGTAGTGGGTGACTTAGATAACATCAGCAGTGCATGAGTCACTTAGAGGTCGAGACAGGCCCGCCTGTCTGTCTACATTGAATGTGAGAGATAAAGACAATTTAATTACAACTTGCGTTAAGCTTTGAGCATCAGTGACCCATGACAAGTTTACCAGTACTGGCCAGTGTTGTCAGTGAGAAAAGTTCAGTCCTTTGCAATGTTTGTAGGCTTTCTATGCCGCTCATCTTTATCCCCGCAGTATTGGAAGGAAAGAGAACTACACCAAAATGCTTAATTGCTATTTCAGTTTTGCACTGCGTTCGAACCTGGAAAACTAACCTTCAGTTTTGAAAATTACCTAAAACTGTGAGATGACGACAGTATCGAACCTCCGTAGGTTCACCGTACTTATACTTGCCGCAGATTCTTAACCTAGAAGAGCTATGAATATAGATAATTTGGGGTCGTAGCTTAACAATTATATCGAATACAGTACGCTTACTAAAGAGCATCACTTTTCATTTTGCGGCGCAACACTAATTTCACGTTTAATACCTTACGTCTTTAAGTTTAACTGAAGCTCTAGGAGGCTACGCTTAGGCTCATATTCTCAAGCAACGCTTTTCACCTAAGACTAGAGTATATCCCTACCTAAGTGTAGGACCTAAACTATGAAGCGAGGCTTATCACCTTCTCGGGCAGTTCTAACCATCGCTTTAGGTTCTAATTCTATTCTTTGAAGCAAGGCTTTTCATTTTATGCCTCTATCTGTAACTTTTATTTTGTGACGTAAGACTTGCCTTTTTCAGCCTCCAGCAATATGTCCTAATCTATTTGCCAACGCGTTTCACGTTTTGCTTCTAATTAGAAGTCTACCTCGTATGCAGGTCTATAAAAGTCCAGCTAAAATTCTGAAATGGTTCGTGGTGTCTCTATTAATGACAGCAATCTTCTGTGGAGGCGGGGGCGAGGGTGGGCGGCTGCTTTCACGTGCCTGGATAGATTAACAGGAGTAGATTGAAATAATAAAAACCACAAAAAAGTACGTACAATATTCATAAATGTGGCGTTGTATTGGTAATGAGCTTTTACTTCAACAGTGCTCTCAAACTGAATTTTGGTGGTGTAATCGTAGCTTCTAGGTGAGAACCATTTTTTAGAATGAAACCGCTCATCCCCAGCTCTGTTAGATAACTTAGATTAAAAATATTAGTTATTACAGTTTGATCGCAACACCTACGCCTCCAATGTCTGCAGTCAGTTCTTGTGAGCATTTGCCAAGGATTTGGTCGCTTGTGGTATTAGTTACTTAGTCCCTGTCTTTATTTCTCTATCGCCGAACACTTCACGTGAGACACAATACATGATTGTGCATTTTAAGAAGAGGCCGCTGGTAGAAGCCGCTTACACTTACAGAACGGCTTGTTGTTACATCATGGCAGTTCAGAAGTCATCAAAATCAAAATAGTTTACAAAATCTTTGACATATAATAAAGTAAAGTTATCAGTAGTGTGAAATTGTAATAATAATAATAATAATAAATATGTTTAGAGTCCTACACCGCCGAAGGCAGTCTCATGACTTTACATATTGTAGCACAATAATGCCACTTCACTTGGTGATAGAAAAACAGAATCACAAACAAAGACAAAATAATAGGTGAGACATTGGTCAGAAAAGTTCGACGAATGTTCCTTTTTTATAATTCGTGTTGTGACACTACTTGTTATATATAGTCTATATGTTCAAGGATTACCAGCGAACTAGCCATAATAAGGCGTCAACGTCCTAAACAGTTCAAAGTAGACTTAGTATCGGTGTCCTCTCTTCATTAACTGGAGGCTGGAGGTTTCAGGACAATTATTACCTAAATATCGCGTTATCACTCTATTAGGCACAAGCTGACAACATATAAACACACACACACATGTTTATACATGTACTTTGCGTGTTTCTTTTGAAATAGTCATCACCATCATTACCACTACAGCAATCATTTTCATCATCATCATCATCATCATCATCATCATCATCATCATCTTCACCAGAACCATTAACAAACTCCCAAACTTTTCCCCTACTCCACCACCACCACTACCACCACCACCACCACAACCATGATTGTCAGGTATAGCACCAGAGTTCATAAACTTGACAATTAATGCTCAATCTTGCAATCCTACAAACTGTTG
This sequence comes from Elysia marginata, assembly GCA_019649035.1. Lineage (NCBI taxonomy): Eukaryota > Metazoa > Mollusca > Gastropoda > Plakobranchidae > Elysia > Elysia marginata. The sequence continues at coordinate 86,390 of BMAT01007294.1, forward strand.
ATTGACAAACTTCTACTAAAATGAATTGCTTCTTTCCGTTTCAATTCAGTGGTTTCACTCCGCTCCTAAGCGAATTATCTTATATTTTCTTCTTGATTTCAAGTTTTATCCTTTATCGTTATTAGAATATCAATTTTAAAAGCTGCTTACTCTTCATAGTTCGGTAGAAAGGATGATATTTTGCTGGGACAATAGCACCCAATTTGACATCAAGCTTATTCAGTATTTTTTTAATATGCAGGCGAGGACGCCATGTTATACTTCTGCCGCAGTTCGTAGTATAAAATGGCCGCCATATTTACATGTTTACAATAGAAATAATTAAAGGCTTTTACAGTATCTTTCGATAAAATTTAGTTAAGGAACCCAGAAATTAGAACGGAATGTTTATGATGTTATTAATGATGGCCACCACGTCATTAACAAAAAGGCAATGGTGACCCTACGACAAGTATGCAGCAGAACTCATATTTTAAATTCAATCTGTGTATGAACTATTGGGGAAGCAATATTTCTTACAAGATCCGTCACGGTTTTCTTAATCAAACGAGAATGATGAAAACATTTTGCGTGACATAACTTGCAATTCAGTTATGACCGCCACATCGCTCAATAAAAATGAAGGAGGGAAGCCTCTCAGAAGGCCAACCATTTTGGACAATTTGGTAGAAATTCCATGACTTTTTCTGGGTTTTTTTACATTCGTTTTGTGTAATTATGAGCATTTTTATGCTTCATGATAAAGTTAACCATTTTTTTTCAACAGAAAACCAAACTTCATAATAAAAATAAAAAAAAAATATACAAAGAAAAGAGCTTTTAAATAAATGTATTGTTATCAGAACAAAAATTCGATTTTCCCATACTTGGCCTTCTGAGGGTTAAAAATATAAAAATTGTTACATTTTAATTGTAATCAAATAATGTATACAAGTACAAATATCCCAGGTAAAAATTAGAAAAAAATATAAGCCTACACTGTACTTGATTAAATCTAATTTTTCAATTGCTGTAGTAACGGTAAACGCTTTAAAAATTAGCACATATTTTAAAAACCTTTCTCAACAAAATCCCAGGAGCTTTATCCCAGGTTCATGTAGATACTACGCAAAGCGTTGAGAAGGGAGTTTGAAAGATAAAAATGAAACTGATTCATATTTTCGTATCACCCTTCAAAGTAGCACAAACTATACGCGAAACAGTCTTTCCGATTCCGCTCTGAATTTTTTTTTACATGGACATTATAACATTTCCCTGAACATTTCAACGCTATCACTTAAAAATAAAAATAGCAGGTAAAATGATCGAGAAGTTATTCCAAAGTAAAACTGCATTAAAAGGTAATCGGCATTTTGTCCATTTAGAGATTCTCGTTCTTTACGAGTTTCGATTTTCAGCCCGTGGAACCCAACGGCTTTTGCTACAGACGCAATTCTCATTATAGAAGCCTAGTGAGCGTGATTTATTGTCGATAAGCGAATTAAGGGGGCATGTGGGGCAAATTTTGATTTAAAAAAAAAAAAGGCAAAAGTGCAATATTTTTGCATGGGTATGACTAGAATCAATCCAGAAATGAGATTCAGAAAAAAAATTGAAGAAAAAGCTCTTGTTGCTATGGTAACGGCCGCCATTTTGGATTACAAAAGCGTAATCGAGGAGAATAACATCACTTATGGAAAAAATCTATCATTTTCTTATTTATGAAGGGATTTATAGTAATTATTCAAATATTCAAAAAGGCAAGATTAGGACAGGACAGTGGGCGCAGCCAATAGCGGTTTATTTTCTTCTTTAAAATTTTCGCTGCGCAATTTTCTGTCACTGGCGCATTGGGACGTGCCATTGTATAGGCATAGGGCTATCAGAATACGAAAAACCCCCAAAATAGCAAGAAAAATTAGATAAACTTAGATTAAAATTTCAACCTGCTCTCTACAAATCTCACGGTGACAGAAACTAAATCCTGCATTACTTCTATATCTAGAATTGATTTTCCTGCAGTAGAAACTCGTGATCTATCTAGGACCAAAAA
>BMAT01007294.1:119671-131706 GCA_019649035.1 Elysia marginata
GAGATAGATAGATAGATAGATAGGTAGAGAGAGAGAGAGAGAATAAAAACGAACAAAGATTATTTGACCTCGAGAAGAGAGTAAAATTGAGTTTAGCTTTAGTTTGTTCGACATTTAATCATTTAACCTAAATGTGATGAAATCGTTGTTCTGAATAAATGTACTTAAGCTGTTTTCACACCTACATTTCAGCTATGCAGAGACTTATTAGATTCCTTCACAATCAATCTAAGATCTATCAATCATTGATTTTCTACATCTCACGTGTAACGCCGCGCAGCGTACAGAGTATGAAACACAAAGAAGTAACACAAGAGAAGTTTATAAAACTTGTAATTATACAACTTTTCAAACATTTTTAGAGAGACCCTGAGGTATAAAATACTAGTGTTGTGTGAGTCAGACTTGTCTCAGCCACTCGTGCCCTAGCCTACAGCAGGGTGAGCGAAAATGTCACGTTCAACGGAGTATGGCTTGAGGGGGTACAGCGGTTGAGTCAGAGCAAGAAAAATGCTTTGAAAAAAAAAAGAAGGTGGACCGAACAAGTGAGTTCATCGGAAGTTCCAACACACAACGTAGAATCAGCCAGGTTTCCTGACGTCATGGGAAACACCACAGTGACACCAGCCAAGCGTTTAATTCGAGTTCAGACACAGGCGATGAAGATAGAGGGGAGGAAACTCGCTTCCTAATCGTGGAGCGATTGTTGCACATGGTTGGAGATAAAAGATACAGGGGTCTGAGGGTGCAACGGGGAAAAATATAACGTGGATGCCCGAGAAATCCGGGCCTAGGTTCGATCGGTACACGCGGTTCTAGCAGCAGCTGTTATTTTAGAGAAACTACATGGGAATGTGTGCAACAGCGCAGCGGTTGATAGACAAAGAATTGAAACATGTTAAGTTGTAATTCATATCAGACAAACCATTACAACAATAATGTCAAAGATGCCGTATGGCACCAAAACGTTGGCAGTAATTTAATTCTTTCTACAACAAGAAAAACGCTTAGTAAAAAAGAGGTGGACTGAACAAGTGAGTTCATCGAAAATTCCAATACCCAAAGTAGAATCAGCCAGGTTTCCCTTAGCTGTAATTTACTCTTTTCCTATGTCGCTCATTTAACTACGCAACTGTGTTGTGTGCGACAAAATTTTTTTACATTTTCATCGGCCTTTCGAGGTTTCAATGTATTTTAAAAACTTTGTTTCCGCACCTTCTCAAACAATGTGTACATGTTATTTTATAGCAAGGTGAGAGCTACATTATTCGTGTTAAAAGTCGAAGCAGGTTAAAATTTCAGCAAACTGGTGTAATACAAAGATCTGCTAGAACTTACATCGACCGTCATAGCTGTCGTAGGAGGTGGAGCGTTCAAATCCTCGCGGCTCGTACCCGCCAGGTGTGGTAGTCACTGAGAGGATGAGCGCCTCGGTCTTCATCGCTTGGAACACAACCTCGTTAATTCTGTTGTACACTTCGTCCACGGCTGATTGAGACGAGGTTTGCATCTGTAATTTTTGCAGGGCACGCACAGAAGGCATTCTGTTTGCTGCGCGCTTCACGCCGTTTGAACTATGTAGAGTCATTCAGGCCTACAGAGCATGAATTGCTGGTCAGAATTAGGGTTAAATTGCGGCGAGACTCCACCACAAGTTACTACGATATTGTTTTCCGAATTGATTTTCTGCGCGAGGATTTTAGTCGTTGCAGCAAACAATATTGTTTGTCCTTTTGGTGGATAGTTTTTCAGGATGTACCAGATCTACTGAAGTGTAGAAAGAAGATGGTATAACATAGGAAAATGAAGCTGGATGCTCCTAGTAAATTCCTTCTCCAAGTTGAGGTTGTTCAGTTAAGTAAATGTTCCGCAGAAATTAAGTATACAGCCACAAATTCCAAGTAAGACAATCCAACGATGAAAATCCACAATTATAGAAAGTCCAAACTAATCACGAAGTTTTAAGTATTATAATAGTAGTATAGATCTGAATGTGTCAAGTTATCTCTGAACTTCACTGCACAGAAGCGAGGGTTTTATACAGGCTACGATCTCCGATTTGTAGGCCTTGGGACTATCAGTGTGGGATTCGCAACGAGACGAGAGAGCGAGAGAGAGAGCGCGCAAGAGAGGCGCCTAGTCCCTCTCTCCCTAGCCCACGATATCATCAACTAACCACCTTGGCTGTACCGAACCACACAAGGGTGGTTTTGTTCTCTATACGGCTTTGCCTCTCCCTCTCCTAAAGCTTTTGTCTCCCTCAGTCTCTAGGCCTATGCTTTTCTCTTTGTATCGCCGTCCAACTCAATGTCTAACTAGACTTATCACATTTCTAGTTTTCTAGCTCCCGGCCTTTACGGAAATCCTTTCTTTCCCTCTAACAAAGAACTATAATTTTCAACAGTGGCTTGGTGCCTTCCTTTCTACTTACCTCTGCCTTCTCTCTCTCTGTGACTCTCTCTCTCTCTCTCTCTCTCTCTCTCTCTCTCATAAAACTTCGTAACTTTTCCAACCATCAGTTTATCATCGCTTTCTTTGAAATGCAAGTATCTCCATAAGGTTATCTTTTTCTCTTTCTCTATTTCGGACTCACCATCTTTCTTCAAGTTTAGCACCCACTTGCTTTTATCTTTCTATAATTCTCCCATTCTTCTTATTTCTTTTTACACCTGAGTTATTTCTTCTCTTACCCTTTTTACTAACTCAGACAATCCCCTTTTAAAGTATTGTCCAACTTAGAAATGTGTAAACAGATGTGGAAAGGTATTCAAACTGTTGTTTTTTTAATATAGAGAAAAAGAAGAAAAATAAAGCTCTTAATGGCGTTTTCTCAAACTAAGAATTTCCGACTTGCGACTCATTCACCCTGGACGCGAGACACTTTAGTGCGTTCACTTCTCGGCACCACAGAAATGGTACTTGAGACACCTCATCTAAAAAAAAATTTAAAAAAATCATACAACCTTCGTAAGCCCGTGTTTTATCACCACTTGACCCAAGTACCCAGTACCCAGGACTCGCGTTATGCCACAACCCTCGTCCTAGCCAGCGCCCAGGTGATCAATGTTAGCTCCGCCTCCGGGTTCCCCAACCTGGACTCTGAACCTTCTTACACAGTCCAGGCGTCCATCACCGTCACTACTGTCAACTGACCTCACCCACTTGACGGACTAACGACACCTGGCTTGGACCAGGGCTTGTCCAGGATTCACCTCTTGGGGCTACCGAACTTTACACAACTTTGACCCAAACAAAACCTGTTATCCTTATTTCATTTAATTAAATCCGTGATTTATAGTTTCTCATATAAAGTTAAACACGAAGATGTTATGCAAATCAATGAAAAAAAAAATCTTCAAATTTGGATCTGATGCTAGCCGCTAAGGTAAACATTCTGTTCTAAGTTGCAAAGGCAAAAACAAGTCGAAAACGCGGGAGAAAACACAACCAGAAAAGGCAATACAAAAGTTTATGTATACCCCCCTCCCTCCGTCCGACAAATGAGTAGAAAACAAATAATGTCCCTGAAATTGCCCTCAGTAAATTTTCAAGAAGGTCAAGGCGGGTGGTTACTGAGAACACAGTCGCCGCTTAATCAACTCAGATGTCATAACTGCGCCTACTTAGAGAAACCGGAGTCCACATTATATTACTTGTTATGAAACGCTATTAGTCACAACGAAATCGCGGTCGTTAAAAATGAAAAAAAAAAACTTTTATGAGCGCCATGGAGGTAGGATATCTAATTAAATCTAGTTGGCCAAACTTCAAGCATTCTGACAAGTCCATTTGGTACGGATTTAGTACGCGCGATTTCCCGTCTTAATTCTTATTTACCGTTCTCTCTTCTTTGTCTTTTTTTAAAAAAAATTTTTTTCAACAAATTTCCCCGAACAAGCGATGGCGTATAAATGGCAATGACAAAAAAATTGGAAAGTTAACAAACAAAAATTTTGAAAAAACAAAACAAAGTTAACGGAACGAAAAGGATGAAATAGAATGATAAAAAAAAAGATCCGCAAACGACGCCAACTCCAACACTAGATATCCACACAGGCAGATATCAAACCGGGACACAGATTGTTTCTGTAAATGCTCAAGCGTCGGAGTTTCTAAAAATTCGTACCGGAAGCAGGTAACAACACATCTTCGAAGTCAGTGAGTAACCATCTTAAGTTCAACCTCATGACGTCAAGTCTCAATGTCACAGGTTTCCCAAATATAATTTCATTATGTAGACAATGTAAGCATTGTAGCTCTGCTTGGGCTGCAGCATAGCTTATTGAATAACAATTATGTGACACTGCAATTTCTCTCTGAGTTAGAACCCGGAACTCACATTTACTGCACAAATTGGGCTGCGCTATCGCCCCGATCAGACGGAGGCTATTATCCTGTTAATGAAAATAAACCAGATAGAGATCTTTCAGAGGGTGAGTAGAACTTATTTGCACATATTAAAAAACATGAAGCTATTTTAGTGGAACTATAAAGGAAGCCATACAATATTTCCCAGAACTGCCCCAGCTCTTATGAAGGAGAGGAAAATTGTCTTTTAAGATCCGGCATGAAATCTGATTGGGCCAAAAAATAATATGACAAAACAAATACGGAATATAACAGTAGTTTTGAGCTAGTGTAGTGTGAGTGTTTGTATACAGAAAATATAAATTGGGCGGTAATACAAGAATAGAACGGTGCATCTTTAAAGAGGAACTGAGAGAACACTGCGCCAAAACTGTGGGCAAAAGTAACAGTTCTTCCCAGAAACTGTTTCAATGAAGGAAAAATGACATAATTGCTAGATCAAACTAAGCTTGCCAGAAACCTACAGAACCAAAAAAAAAAAAAATGAAAAGACACGATTTTTTTTTTATTTTGGGAGTAGAAAACATTGAGTGGGCTGCTCTAGGCTGCTTGCACCATGATTGAAATCAGTCGACTTGAGGCTGATAATGAAGAAACAAGATCGTGATGTTGTCTTATTTTAATCAGACTATCGAGCGCTGACCGCGGTGCACTACAAACATAGCTGCAAATAACAATAAGCTTCGATGAACATGAGCAAACCATGCGTCAGTACGGTCAAGCCAAGCTACGGATGTGTCAAATGGAGCGAACTTCCCAGCTTTAAAATATCTATGACCTACAGAGTAACACTGCGCCACTAACACCGCGACAGTGCATACTGCAGAGGTAAGTTAGGCAAGTTCAACGGACTTAACCCGGATTTACTTTGTGGTCGCCGCATTGCGCCAAGAAACAATGGAAATCGGCTAAATGGATGCACCTTCTTAAGTCAACAAATATTGACTTTGGGAACGGCAGGATTTGACCACGCCACAGGCGGAAGGAAAGGTATTGTTTCAATTTTTGCAACCTTTTCCTTCCCAACTAATACCTCTCACCTCAGCTATTTCACGGGCTACTTTCAGGAAACACCAAAAGCCAACAGACGAGGCGGAAGAAACCGCATGTTTGCTCGTTATTCTGTTGTTTTTTTTTTAAATTCGGAATGACCTGTTGGTTAAATCCGTGACTCGTGTCCTGAGTCACACGGCTAGGTGAGCGAGAGAACATTAACCCAGTGGGCAGCGGTCACTCACTCTCACAGACGGGCAAGGTAATGGGAGAGGAGGAGTAACACGCGAAAACCATATTATTAAGACATGACTGGACATTGTTATTTTGTGGTCTCGGGAAAACAATGCTCCAGATTTTAACAAAAAAAGAAAGGAATATCTGAAAAGAAGTGCGCAGAAAAGAAGAAGAAGAAAAAGAAGAAGAAGAAGAAGAAGAAGAAGAAGAAGAAGAAGAAGAAGAAGAAGAAGAAAGAGAAGAAGAAGAGAAGACGGAGAAGAAGAAGGAAGAAAAGGAGGAGCAAGAGAAGAAGAAAAAAGGAGAGGGGGAGAAGAGGAAGGAAGAAAATGAAAAGAATAATATTAGAGGTTGTCCTTGTGAACAGTCTTTGACTGATTCTACTGGAAGACTAAAAGACACAATTAATAAAAAAAAAACAAAACAAACACACTATACAGAACAAGCCTTCTCTCCATCTCTGACGCAGCCAACATTGATGTCAGTAGAAACTTCCTACAACCTGAGGCCTCTTGGAGAGAAGCGCCCAAAGCAAACTTCCCAAGTCTAAAAAAAGCCAAGCCATCAATGCGAGTTTTTGTGGATGAGTTTGCAAACGCTGTTCAGCTGAGTGTTTATTTATTTATTTGTACTCCGGACTGGACTTCCTCGAGTGGTGTTTGTTGTCTGTCTCGCGAGTTGATCCCCAGGCAAATACACTTAGGGTGGCCCCACTGGCCACAATGGCTATTTTGATGCAGTCTTGTTTAGCTACGAAGTTTCACCTATTTTTGCGTGTTGCTGACTCAAATTTTTTCAACTATCACGGTCTTTCATGAACCTTATATTTTCATTCTGACATTTTCATAAAATTATTTCTTATTATACTTCATAAGTTTGTTGCAAAGGACTACCAACTTACAAAAGAAAAAAAAACTAACAACAACCCCTTAAAAAACAACAAAAAAACCCAAAACAAAACAAACAAACAAAAGCAACTAACAAACAAAGCTCGAATGCCCATTTTTGTCGGTGTCATGGTAAATACACTTAGGAAAGTGAATTTCCATAACTAATTCTATTGATATTTGAACTGCTGCGGCTGCTGTGGTTGTATTAATAGCATATCAGAAACTATCTGAGGCGGTGCTTTCCTGATACTGCTTTCCCTTTGCCGCTGTTCTATCACAAACGATATGTTTTCTAGCCTTCCAAGTGGTGCTTAAGTTTTTTTTTAACGGCTTTAAAACTATTTTGGAAATCATGCAAAGATACAAAGAGAGAGAGAGAGAGAGAGAGAGAGAGAGAGAGAGAGAACAAAAACAAAATTTTCATGATAAAAAGAATAAACACACGGATATGTAATACTTTATCGGTAAACAAGGAAACACGGAGGGTGTAAATCATAAGCGAGTAGGTTACCCCACGTCTTTGAACGTCGCGATTCGCTTTGACCCTGCGACATGGCTTATCGATATAGCATTAATGTATGGTAGTTTACTAACGGTAGCGTAGAAAATCATATCACCACGTTCTATACAGCACTGTTGTTTTGTCGAGTTCTGAGATATTAAAAAATATCGAGGATTACAATGCGCATGCTAAAACAAAGACAGTTTACACTAGCAAAGGAATCCTATTGTGGTGTTTCCACAGATGACACGGCGAAAAGTCATATCATATCATGCCTCTCAGAGCAAAATTAGAAGCTTCATGTCAACAAGATTATTGGTCGACATTGCAATAAACATGAACGTAAGATTTAAAACCGCTGAAGCTTTGAGACATATCAGTAAAAACAAATTTAATTATCATGCACCGGGAGATCAAATGAATGACGCCATCAAAAACCCCCAGCGTTTCCTATCAATCACCCTGATTAGTTCAAACAGAAATCAAAACAATTGTTAATTGCCGAAACTTTCATGTCCGCAACTTACACTGATAGCGCTCGGCTGACGCACAGCAATACCAAGATGTTTACAAAAGATTAGCTTTGTTCAATTGCTGACCAGTGACTATTGAAACGGATCCTAGGCCTATCTGCGATTGTTTTGAACCAACCAACTCCATGTTCGTTCGCCGAACAAAGCGGACAGGTGATCCACTATTGTGTGGCACAATGGATCTAAGTGATAGCCATTAATTTCCTTTCTTGCTCATACAGCTAATGCGCTATCCACGAAGATGTTACCTTCGATTTTAATAAGGGAACCATTCTCACCAACAGGAAACTTTATACGTTTGATCCTCTGAACTAGATCTATATCTTCCGCTCAATGACGTCCATAATGAATGGTAACGCCTACTGAAAATCATGAGTACGATAACTAAAGAATCATTCCAACACGGAAATAAGGTATTGCCTGGATTTCCAATGCTTTTACGTCCCCTCAACTAATTGAAGATGTTTCTATAGAGAATGCTTCTGCGACTAACCCACTTCAAGAAACGGTGGGGGAGGGGGTGGAAGCGTTACGTGCAGTCGTAATTAAACGATACCAATATGTTTGCATACTCAATATCTTTTAATCCGTCGAGAACTACTAGTACTATCGCTTTATTTATGATTTCAGAAAAGCCCCAAATCAAATTTTCTAAATAAAAAAAGAAAATATAGACTTTCGATTGCTTTCAGTTTCATGGGTATCGAACTAGATAACCTTTAAGTTGACTTGTACACGTTTCAAATTCTGTTCCTGTTTAATTACCCTATGGGACTGTTCCATGAACTTTTAAAAATTCTTTTAGAGTAGTTCCCTTTGTACAGTGGTGAGTTTTTAGGCTTAGACTCAGCACTGAAGTTATCTAAATAAACTTAAAAAGTTCGCTGGTAAATCCACCTTCCGAATTTTACAAACAAAAAAGGCTAGCACTAAAACAACCGCATTCTGTAGAGCGGAGATGCTGAAAGTGACTGAGCTACTCCGCACCAAGCAAACAAACAACGCCTGAACCGATACCGACGTTCGCCGCTTTCACAAACACAAGAAAAAGAAAATTAAACTGATAAGACAATCACGAGAGTCTGATCAAACTGCGTGAACAATACGTCATGGCTGTGTTGATTGCTTTAATCTCTCCAGGACGTAAACATTGTTTTAGTTAGCGCTATTTATTGTTTTGACATGTTCTCCTAGTCAAATCTAGAGGGGTTACATTGAATTTTTTTTCTATTGCTGCTAGCATCAGCTCCGTCGATTCGTTGCTACCTTTATTAATTACGTCCTTAATCATGTTGATGATGATGGTGAATTGTTGGTGGTGCTAGTCATTCTGTTCGTAATGAAAGAAAATTCTTTCACTATACATTACGATCAAAATCGTTGGGAAATGTAAAAAAAACAACAACCCAATAACAACACAATGGAATAATATAATATTTTTGGTTAAAGGTGGTACAATCAGCGACAACAATACTATTAGACAAACGTATATAGAAAACTACGCATGTAGAGTACTTAAAGTGACTCAAAATGGAAAGAAAGCCAGATAAGGCGCCTTGAATTATGACGTCTCTCTCTGGGAAAATAACATCTCTGACGAAAGCTTTACACAGATAGAGGTCTCTGTGTAGGCGATACGGTCACTAAGCGTAATCAAGTTCTTTTTTAATCGCTGACTAACTAGAGCAAGCGGTTTACCCAGAGTGATAATTAGCAGTATTTTGTTCAAATATTTCCGCTCGTATTAAAAGTGTCAAAGAAACATTATTGTTACATGTACATTATATGTATACTCTGAGGTATTGAAAGCAAAGTTAGTAAAGGCAGAAAAAAAAACAAACAAAAAAACAAAAAAGATAAGCAATGTCCTTTTTAGATAAACCACCAACCTTGATGCAATAATCGACAGGGATAGTTCAATTTGCCAATGAGTCGTCAACACAAATAGCAAATACTAGAACAAAAAAAATCAAAACAGCCTTTAGGGCTCACAAATCTTCAAAATAAAAAATTGGTAAATTTAGTGGCTCAAAAGTTCTGTATGGGGGTTTCCCGATCTTAAATAACGTGCCATAGCAGCAGCTCAAAGAACAAACGATGCATTAAAAATAACTTGATTACTTTGAATTGACTTTTCAAACTGCATATATGTCGCGTTAAATATTTTACCCATCAATTTCCACTTCTCAAACAAAGACAAGCCGAGATAAACCAGGCGTTATGAGGCACATAACGACACAAGACCAAATTATGCCAAAATAGCAGCAAAATATGAAAAATTAATACCCCTCCCCAAATGTCAATTTTGTTCATAGGTATGTGAAGTTCAACACTAATACTTTGAGAAAGATGGAACAGCCTACCTGGAAAAAGAGCGGAAGGACAAGGCGAACCTGGATGTTTCACAAGGACAGAGAACGCTGCAGACTGAAAATGAAGGCCACAGTTTGCCATAGGATGAGGTAAGAGCAACACGTGACATAAACAGCACGAGGTTCCCGGCCAGATGCTTGAACCAAAGAACAATGTCAACATTCCGCCAGTCACATCTACAACCCGGGTCTGAAGTTTTATCCTTAAGGGCTCCACACAGTGCAAGGTCTAGAGCAACATTGATCAGACCATTCACACACACACACATAAGCCAACTGTTGCATGTCTCTCTCTCTCTACCACACATAATGATCAAAGACTAGTAAAAAAACAAACCCAAAAGCTATAGATGTCCATCACGACTGCGGCCATCCTAGACCTGCCACAACAGGGAACAACAGAAATAATGAAGCTGATTTTGGTGAAGCCAACCCAACTCACCACCCATCCTTTGCCACTTTATGATTTGAACCTATTCTTACCAAATTTGGTCTCTTGCTACTAGCTGTGCACAAAAATTTAATTTCATTTTATGAAAATTTCTATTGGCATCCGAGCGGTAAAAACAACAACAACAGCCACAACAAAAACAGACAGAAGCCAGAAAACTAGTTAACTAAAGCGAAACCAAAATCAATTCAAATATGAAAGGTTTTTTTTTTCCACCGAAATAAAGTGACAACAAAAACAATACCGGCAAGAATGCGCAGTAACCAAACTTATTTTCAGATGCCCTTTCTACAACTTCTAATTCAATTTGAGTTAAAGCTCAGGGAGGCATGGGTCTTCATCAATTATTGCGGGGGAAAACACAAAAAGTAAGATTTTTTTTGTGTGGAAATAATAGGAAACTTTCAGCCAAGATTTATGAACTCAACAAAGCATATGAACATGCAAAGCAGTATGTACCAAAAACAACATAAATGACTCTGGAGAAAAATTTTAAAGAAATAGGCCAAAAGCCACTATTTCAGTCAAAGCTGTCAACTATTTTAGTTTTTGCTCTTGAAAAAAAACCAAGTTCAAACCAATAATAATCATAATTAAGCCTCGATCCCACGTGAGATGCATAGGGACAATATAGTTATGATAAATCGGCGAATAATCATACAGTTTGAGGTATGAGTGGCCCGAAGTACTCAGTTCAATATGATCGCAGAAAAAGGTTCACGCGTAGATCACATGCAATCGACTGCTCACGTTTCATCGTTTGTTTCATCTTTTGTTTCATCCTCTTATTGTTTCGGACAAGCTCAAGCTTCTGGGAACTTGACCTTCGTCTGGCGTGTCAGGAGAAAGAATCAATTTCCTCCATTTTCTTGGGCGTTCTGCCCACTGGTTGAATGCGAACAGCTTTAGAAATTAGAACCTTTTGATCGGGTTTTTCTCGGCAAGGTCAGAGAGCAGTATGATTGGAACCGCATCGTCCCATAGCTTAGCCCTTAGGACACGAAAAGGAGAGAGAAAGAGAGAGAGATAGAGAGAGAGAGCGAGAGAGAGAGAGAGAGAGAGAGAGAGAGAGAGAGAGAGAGAATGTTCCCTGAAATCTCTCATCAGTCTCAATACTTTGTCCACACATCAGTCTGACGGGCCGTCAAAATTCCTAGTTGTGCATCTTTTCTCCGGCTCACTGACCGGAAAACAAGCTTCTAACCAGGGTGCAATTTTTGGTTTAGTTCTTTGATGTATGAACGGAGTTGCACTTTGCGGTCAAGGTCGCCACAGCATCATCAGGCCTGGAGGCTTTTTGTAAACATACACGAGCTCACGAGTCTCGTGTCCCGCTCTGCCTTATCTTTAAAGTGCTTGCCTTGAATTTTCTTTATCACCCATAAAGCGATGAAGAATCGTTATGACCTGGCGTGTATCGCCTTTTGTTTTCTGTACAATACGAGTAAAAAGCTGTGACCGTGAATTTTGCTATTGTTATTTCTGCTTCACTGGTGGTGTCAGTAACGGTAATTGTTATAATAGTATTTGCATTAGGAGAGATAGTGACAGTTGAGAAGTAATGGTGGCAACATTGTTTTATGTAGTAGTAGTAGCAGTAGTAGTAGTGGCAGTAGGAATAGCAGTTGTAGTAGTAGTGGCAGTATTATTATTATTAATGGTAGTAGTGGTAGTAGTAATAGTAGTAGT
>BMAT01007294.1:155383-166292 GCA_019649035.1 Elysia marginata
CTTCTTCTTCTTCTTCTCTCCTTCTTCACAAAAAAGTCCGCTTGTTTTGCCTACAATAAATTGTCCCCAGTCTTATTTGCTTTAGATTTTAAATGCGTTGATTTCGAGTTGGAAAACTTTTTGTGTTGTCTATGCTTTATTACTGGAAAATAATCAGTAGTGTAGGACAAGTCAAATACTGTCTCTAATCACCTCCTGTGTCATCCATTTCAATTTTAAATCTTTCCACGACAAATGTATGATCACAACTTTTTCAGTTTCCGGTACTCGTCATAATTATTTCAATTGTACGAATTCTGACATTAAAGCGATCTTCCTCATGCCTCGATTAAAAACAAAATCGTGATTAATACGCTTGTTTCAAATTAAAGGAAAGGCGCAACACTGAAGTCATTAATATAGGGAAACAAAATAATGTGCTAGAGATCTAGAGATTTGTCCGTGACCTAAGCTGCAGGGATTTCCGTCATCCCGGCCCTGCACAAGTTTACAGTCAACCGGTCAAGTATCCTCTGTTACAGGGATAACACAAGCCATCACGGCGGATCGTAGGTAGAGAAAACCTGTTAGACTTAGAGCAAACTCAAGTTTTTGCAGAAATTTATTTTTCGGGATCAAAGATTAAAGAGATTACGATATATTTAATTTGTTGTAGAATAACAGTTTTTAAATCATACATGGCATTTATCAAACAATTTTTTTTCGCTATAGACGAATTGAGGGTTCAAACAAAAAAAAATTCATTTTTTGGAACCCGGCCTTTCTTCTCCTATTATTTTCCCTGTTTACTTCAGCAGCTGATTCCTTTTGTAGTTCATAATTCTGCCCCCCCCCTCCTCCTGTCCCCTTCAACATGTAATTCAGTATGCTCCTGTTTTAGAACGATTAAAAACAAGAAAACTTAAAAACTATCAACTACAAGAGTCTAGCAAGGGAAATCTCTTGGTCGAATCAATCACACATGGAAGTCTCAAGGCTCTGGGCTCTTCATTGGTCTACACTAGCGACACTAACAATAAATAAGGACACAGACAGGAGTGACGCACGCCAATGAACACTGAGAAATCCATCTTGTCCACGTCGCTGTTAGACAATGTCAATCTTCGCCTCCCAGGAAGGAAGACTGTCAACCAAAAGATTAATTTATCAAGTTCAATACAAAATACCTTCCTTGTTTTACAGATTTTGTGATTAAAACAAGCTTAATTAAAAACCCCCAACAAAAACAGTCACATTTTAGAACCAAATGCGGTCTGATATGAAAAATCCATCAAACTAATTGAGTTAATTCGCAAAAGCATTCTTGATTACTTTTGCTACGTAAAATTTGCAAATCACTTAAAGCGCTCACGAGGAAATAATTTCAATCTATCTAATTAACAATTTGGAGCCACCCAGATGGCCAATTCAACCACCTAACCCGATCACACAAGCCTATCTCACCACCTACAAGAAAAACTCGGTAGATCCAAAACATGTAACATCTCTGAACCCCATAGCTTTCGCGTTAAATTAAATAAAAGAAAGCTGAGAGAAACTACATAAGTTTTGATACTTATACAAGGAAGATGGTATTAAGAGTATTAAGATTTTGTCACCTCGGCATGTGTGATGAATGTCAGACTCCTGTGAACAATTGAAACCTTCGGTAACACGTGAGGTCCCAGCTAGTCGGGAAAGACTACTCACGTGACACGGTGTCTCGCGACCTGACCAAAAGACCGTGACGTGACGTAGCTAGCGACAGCAACCAATCAAGGCAACTGAAGAGCTCCAAAAACTGTTAGTCTTGACACGGAAACTGACAGGAGAAAAGCCTAACTAATGAGGAAATGTACTATACTCTGTATTAGAGTAAATCACGCAGAGAAAGTGGCAGTAGACGGGGTGAAGGGAGGAGAGCACTAGGAAGATATTGCACCAACATCACTGTCACCAAAAAGAACCGTAAGTTTCAAATACCATAAATACAAAACATCAGAATAACCCAAAGCAAGCACAGTAACCATCTCGAAAAGGCCACGGAGCGACGAAGTGACCTCTAACCTATCACCTATTGCAGACGTGACCTCTAACTATCACCAATTGCAGACGTGTCTCGGTGACGTCGTTGAATAATAACTGAAAAGACAAGACAACTTTGCTCACGTTTTGTATCAACAAGAATTAGTCTGATGGATTTATTTTCATAAAAAAGGTCGCGGAAAAAAAGCGTCGAGAGATTTCCTTTTATACTAATCCGTCTGTCTGTTTTCGCTCTCTATCACTCTCTTTCTGTCTGCCACTGTCGCCTGTTTGTCTGTCCGTAAGCCTCTCTTCCTAACATTTCAATAATTTGCTTTACTGTGAAGGCAAGTTTCACCAAAGAAAGAAGACTTCAGATCTAAAGTTGCGGTAAACGTGCTGACAGATATCGCCAGAGATAAAACAGTGATGCGCTGTTCCTTACAACTGTACCTCTATAAACCTAGGAGTAGGAGATAGAATGGTTGAGAATACACTATCAGGAAGTTGTATAGAGTTTTCTGAACAATTAAATGGGTTTAACGCTGTATAAAAAAATGTTCTAACCGCATTTGTACAACGAACACAAGCAAAAAAAAAAGTTTCCTTGGAACCAACAAGTGGCACATGCACGCAACCTTTGATTAACTGTTTACATAATTTATTCGATGCAATCGAAATTTTTGAAACTCAGAAGAAGATAATGTAAAGATATTCTTAGAACGTTTATTCTGCATCACTCTTTTATTAAAAGGAAATGGTATAAACATAATGTGAACAATTTATTCAGGGAGATAATAAAAAAAAAGATGAAGCATGCTGTAAAAGCTGAAGAAAAGTGTTTTATGTATCAGAAACCAAGCTATTGTCTGTTCCACATAAATCAGGACCAAAATTAAATATCCAAATAAAGCATTCGTACCTATCTTAATGCTGCGAAAAAATGATGTACGTCACTTTACCTAAAATGACAAAGTGATGTCTACCAGTTTCAAGCTAACCAGAATAGAGACTTTGCGCTGATGACGATAACGTATGACGTTATAACACCCATAGGTAGAGTGAGTTCTACAGCAGGCGATTGGGCCCATTAGTCATCCTGCGTTGACTCTCCTAAGGGCCTCGTCCTCTCGAGCGGGCCTATTACGGATGGCCTCTAATATCGCCTTACCAGCCATAAGCCACCGAAAACCTCGTGGGAGATTATTGTGAAACATTAGCTCGATACCTAAATCCACAAGGTCGTTTACAGAACGACACCAATGGAGACAAGATATTGAAAGAAAATACATGAATTCCGCTTAGAACTCTAGGACGAATGATCCGACAGTACTTCTATTACAGAGGTTTTGAGAGGTCTAATTAGACTTGAAGGCCAATTCTACGTTTTATAACCTGCTCTCAATTTGACAAGAAGGCTGGTGATCATTCTGTCCAGAAACAACAATTATTGGCCTCGATAGCTGAACCTTACATAAGTATTTTCTTGTTTTATATAACAAAGGGTAAAAAGACTGGACAATAACCAGCATGATTACAATTTATGGTCTATAGGGTCTGGCTTAGTTAATTTAGAAAAACTAGTAGTCTGGTGGGGTAAAAAGGACCAGAGGAGAAGGCTATCAGAGAGAAAGAGAGAGAGAGAGAGAGAGAGAGAGAGAGAGAGATGGAGAGAGAGAGAGAGGGAGGGAGAGATATCAAGACAATAGATAGAAAAGAGATCGAGATGGAAGAGATAAAGAAACTGGGAGACTTAGATAAACAAACCGATAAACAGCTACAAAAAAGGAAAGAGATATATAGACAGAGGGAGAGAGACAGACAGAGAGAGAAAGAGTGAGAGAGAGAGAGAGAGAGAGAGAGAGAGAAAGAGAGAGAGATAGAGAGAGAGAAAAAGAGAGAGAGAGCGACAGAGATCAGTTGACATATCAGTTCCAAAAACATTTCATTCCATGGCAGCTAAACAAGTTCCTTTACTTTACTTTTTTGCTATGTTATTATAGAAGCGCATCAACTCACCAGTTACAACACGCGAGCTAACACATCAAGCTTTATTTTACCGAGATTACACAAAAGGTAAAGTTATGAAAAACGGCAATTAAACCCAGAGGAAAGGTTGAAGAGGACAAGTAGGAATAATGACTTCTTTGTCACTGAACCAACATTGTCTACGTAACTGAAACATCTTAGATAAAAGAGGCCAGTCATTACTTTTGCCACGAGGCATGTTCGAGCAACGGAAAATATGTGGTAGAATACATGCAGACATTCTGTAATTGAACCAACAGTACCAACATCATTGAGATGGATTAGAGTTAAAAGAGCTCAGTGCTCCGTTTTGCTTGATTTGTCTGTTATTGTAACAATTGTTTATTTTCCTACTCGCAGCTTATCGTTTACAGAGAGGCGATTCAGATTGATAGAATAATTATATTCATTCATACAAAACGTGGTTTATTTCTAGATAAAAAAGTCCAAAACAAAAAAAATGGAAAGCAGCGACCGTGGTGCTTTGTTTTTTTGACACTGCAACATGGTACATTCTACGTAGCTTTGTCAATAGTCGCTACTTTGTTTTTACCTACTGAGCCTAAAAATGCTACGCCTAAACCGTTCTCTATTTACAGGAGCATTACTTTTTTTATATGTTACCAGTTATATATAAAAAGTAAACCTTTTGTGTCCATGTGAAAATGCCCCCCACCCCCACCCTCAAAGTAAAAAAAATAATATTATTCCTATCGCATACCGTTCGAGTAACTAAGTTCACAGCTTTCAAGGAACTTAAGGGGCAGAAAGACGCGTAGAGTATAAACACAGAGGTAAGAACATTGCATGTAATGGATACAGCAAAACAGTAGGTAATAATACAATCTTGTTGCCAAAAAACCGCCGTCAATACTGGCGCGAAGACATGCCAGATGAGAACAATAAATTTCTTCACTGTTTTAGCTCGGCATGCTCGACCACGTGACTTTTTCACAACTGGGGAAAAACGTTATTGTGTATACATCATGTATTGCCCACAGCGTAACAACCTTCAGTGCGCATTCCGGGAATTCCAAATTTAAGTTGCAAAGGAAAAAGAAAATTCCTTGCGCTTTATTGACACTTAAGATCAATATTGCTTTACAAAAAGAAAGGAGAAAGGGAAAAAATGTTTTCTGGCTATCACGTGTATTTTATATCGTAGTCTAGTAAGTGTAACAAGATTATGTATTGTAAAAAAAAAAACAAAAAAAAAACAAAAAAAAAACAATTGCCTCGAGAGTTGCAGATGCGAAAGAGATAGCGTTAGACAGTTCAAATACAGTAAAAGTTTTAGTTATGTAATAGAATAGTAGTAGTAGTAGTAAAAGTATTAGTAGTAGTAGTAGAAGTAGTAGTAGTAGTAGTAGTAGTAGTAGTAGTAGTAGTAGTAGTACTAGAAGTATTAGTGGTAGTAGTAGTAGAGTAGTTGTAGTAGCAGCAGTAGTAGTATTACTAGTATCAGTTGTATTGGTAGTAGCAGCAGCAGTAGTAGTAGTAGCAGTAGTAGTATTAGTATTTAGTAGTAGTAGTAGTAGTAGTTGTAGTAGTAGTAGTAGTAGTAGTAGTAGTAGTAGTAGAACAGCAGCAACAGCAGTTGCAACGTTAGCAGTAACTGTTTTAAGTAGTAGCCATCAATGGAATGAAGTCTTTATCAAAGAAGTCTTTAATTCGTTCCTCTATCTACATTCTATTCATCTGAAAAAAAATATCAAAGCTTGCTGTACACATAAATTCTTTTAAAAAATCAGGAGTAGTTTGCGCTACTAAAAGTTGATAATAATGGATAGCGACTGGCTGAGTTTGGTTCACAAAGGGTCTGGCGACGGGCCAGAAGGAATGAGATAAGTCGCTACATTAGCATAGTAGCATTTTACATCGATCTGACTACGGTCTTTGTCAGCTGCTAACAAAAGGTGTTAACGTGACCGAAAAGCGTGGACAAGCCAGTCGGAGCCGGGCAAAGCAGTGCTGGGGGTTTGAATGCCATTGTATGTCATATACGATTTCTGATTTAGCAGTACTGGTCGCTTTCTGTAGCTGGTATGCGTTTCTGCTATCCATCTAAAACCGCCTAGATCGAGACAATTTGTTATGGCTCTTTATTTATACGTTAATGTCGAATGATTTTAGTGCAGAAATTTTAGTTATTGAGAAAAATGAAGATTGGTATTCTCGGAATTCCTCCCAAGACTTTTAGTTTAAGATGATACTGCTGTACAGTAAAGGGGATATTCCGTCAGTCTCAATTCAAGGAAAGAAGCGGAGGCGAAAAATAGGCTGACTGTGTCTCTATGTCTTGTGGGTTACATCCCAGACGCACTGCATAAAAACACGTTTTGACGGTTCGCCGGCAAAGAAACAAGTCAATACAGAAATTAATTTAAACAGTCTTTTCTTCAAGCAAAGACAAAAAAGAAGCACACGGCATGCAAGACATTAAGATTCTCAATCGCTATCCTTTCTAGCTATTTTTTCCCAGATTAAGTTGGAATATTCTTTGAGACATTTCGAGGATAATGAAATATCAAAATGCCCCAGAACAAAGCTTATAACCATTCTTCTACGACTGGCACATTTTGTAACCATGTAGTTCTTAATAAACGTGATCATAACCAGGCCATTAGGGCAAAGATTGATGACAAGATTCCGGCCCATGATGACATAAAGTGCTCTTCGCCCCTGTCCTTAGTGAGCGGTAGAAAGCGTCGTGATCAATTGATCGGGACAGAAAAGGAAAAGCCGAGTGGTAAGATTTCCTAGAGTTCATGAAGTAAGACAACATATAAAGTAAGATTCCGTTACTAAACAGTCTCAGAATAGGACTAGGTTAGGATAAGCCTCAAAAGAGGGTCTCAAAATAACTGTACTTTACAGAAACTTGTGAATAATTATGTAATGAGCAATAGAAGGTCAGAACACGACAAAAAAGACAGTCAAAAGACAGCTACAAAGCAAGAGAACGAACCTCCGGGACAAACAAAACAAGACAAACAAAGATAGGTTTTAGAGAACAAAGGGGGTACAGAAAACAAGAAAGTCAGATACTGTAACTATGTGATTGAAAAAGGGTGATAGATAAACAGATAGACCATTATAGACGGGTAGGTGAGAGAGAAAGAAAATGACAAAGAGAGATAAACCTAGGAAAGGGGAAAAGAGTAGATAAGGATAAAGTGAGGGAGGGATAGTTAGATAGATAGGCGAATAGATAGATTGATGACATATATATATATATATATATAATGGATAGATAGATCAATAGATACACAGCAGACAGATATATAGGTCGGTAGATAACTGGATAGCTAGATAGATATAGAGACATATAAAGATCGACAGACAGATAGATAGGTAAGTAAGTCTAGGTAGCAAGATGGATATATAGCTGGAGATGACTCACCTAGGTATGTAGTGCAGATGTATTCAGCTATCTGATTGCCGGATTTGCTGGACTCGGCGAAATGACTCAGCTCGCGGTTCAACATCCGTTTGAACTAGAACAATAAGAACAAAAAGATAATTACAGTGGAGTTAATATGCCATTGTTTTTCGTTAGGAGCACAAAAAATATCAAACCACAATAAAAAAAACCACTACAAATTGCTTTCATGGAACAAGAAGAACGCTGTCAGAAAATAAAAAAGCCCGAGAATATTATTACATGTAGTTTATAACGTTGGATTTGACTTCATGAATACTTTTTAGTGCGAGAGTGTAGGCGCCACATAATATTTTCTACAAGCCACTTGTTGAATATATGATTAACTCTTCTCTTATAAAAGGACGAAGCTCAACTCGTAGATGCTTACATTTCCCGGTCTCTTGCGCTCTCTTTTCAAAGACACCAGCGAGAAAGCTCCAAATCAATACAATCCCACGTGAAAAAATATTGAAATTTGTGTAAAACCGCTAAAATGTGTTTGTCAACAAAATTATTCCTTTCTTTACTCAATCGTTTCATAAAACACAAGTTCTCAGCAAATCGCGCACAGACAATAAATTTATCTTGTCAATTAAAGCCGAGGAATACAGCTTTGACTTTAAAATATTTGACCAAAGTGCAGGTCCTTTACGACATGTTAATGGAGATGAAACGATTTACGAGCGGAAGCGAAGAAACGATTTACGAGCGAAAGTCACGGTGTTACTTTATTAATCCCAAGTGGTGAGATCAGTATAGCCTGGTCGATGATCTAGACAAATTCTGGGGTGAGTATTTTAAGCCTCTTAAAATTAGCGTTTCCATATATAATGTACAGTGAGCAATGCGGACACGCGGAAGTCACAAAAGAGATGTCACCTGATCCAAATAGGGTACACATTGAACTTGGAGGCGCGTGGATAAATCAATCCATTCTTCTTTAAATAAAGACATCGAAAAATTCTGCTCCCGTTAAAAGATACACCAAATGGCATCCGAATTTTTTTTCAACCTCCTATATATGTCAAAATTTTGTCGTTATTCTAACATGAGAGCAGGTTATTCCAGTTGTAACGGCATCAAACCATGAAGGATTGTCGGGATTGTTGACCGGTATCAAACCATGAAGGTTTGTCGGGATTTTTGACCGGTATCAAACCATGAAGGTTTGTCGGGATTGTTGACCGGTATCAAACCATGAAGGTTTGTCGGGTTTGTTGACCCGAATCAAACCATGAAGGTTTGTCGGGTTTGTTGACCGGTATCAAACCATGATGGTTTGTCGGGATTGTTGACCGGTATCAAACCATGAAGGATTGTCGGGATTGTTGACCGGTATCAAATCATGAAGGATTGTCGGGATTGTGGTACCCCCTGTCCAGAGGCTTAGAAGTCTAGGCATTATGAACTAGATTACCGATAAGGAAATAAATTGATATCCGTTATGAATGTAGCTTTCAACATCTGAGCAACTCCCAAACCATAATAAAATGATCGAAATATTGACTATAATTATTTATTCCAAATTAAACAATAAAAATCTGTATGGCACCCATCTTGAGATCCTCAAACTTTTAACGGTCATTCCTCAAAGGGTACGACGTCTTCATCTATATAGATCTACAGGACTGTTTTCTTAGATACACGGCCGCTCTGACCGTAGGTGTCTGTTGTTGATGTAAGTCAATGTTGATTCTTGTACCTGTTCTACGATGCCTATGAGCAATTGTTGCCACTCACAAATACTCTTTCATGTATGGAATCCTCTATTGCTAACACCTATCTTCAAATGTCAATAAAACAGAATATTTGTAGCTACAGTTACACTCAGAGATTGTGCCCGTAAATCTTACTCTGATAAGACTAGAAAAACGTTTCTATTAAAGCAAGATCTCCCCTAAACATGTCTGGCAACTGTTAGTAGAAGCTACATACAGCCATTTTAGATTTAACAATGTTTCGAAACTTCAAAGGTTTTGTGTCCCAGAGTATTAACTGGAATAGCTTTTAAAGACCCCCCCCCCCAATAGCATCTTTTCACACTATTTTCAAGCAGTTGGCCACAATAAGATCAGTTAACTAATTCACAAATGACTTAGAACGTGAGATTATAATAGTGCAATCCTAGTGCCCCATTATTCATCCATCTAAAAAATTTTAAGTAAGCATTTAATCAGATGATCACTAGTCTTTTATAATAATATCACTAATATTTTTTTCACGTGGGATTGTATTGATTTGGAGGTTTCTTGCCGGTCTCTTTGACAAGAGAGTGCAAGAGATAGGGAAATGTAGGCATCTACAAGTTAAGCTTCGTCCTTTTGTAAGATAAGAATTAATCATAATGTTCAACAAGTGTTTTTTTAGAAAAAAATTAGACTAATTCATATATGGTCAACAGACTTATTCAGCACTATTCATTTGTATTGTCCAGTCGGATCTCTGACCACTGACCGCTGCCAGCGACTGTTCTTACCTTGCTGGAGGCCATGTCACTGACAGAGCGGTGTGTCTGGATGGTCTCCAGCTGTTCCATGCACCAGTCCAGCTCCTCCAGGGTTTCCATGGCGAGCTTCATGTAGGACTCATCTACACAGACACACAGACAAATAAACAAAATATACTCAATTAATAGGCACGATAGTGGAAAAAAACTCGTTTAGAAAAACAATTAAACAAAATTCATGGGTAAGAAAGATGTAAATTTTAGAGAGAGAGAGAGAGAGAGAGAGAGAAATAGATAGATAGATAAATAGATAGAGACAGAGAGAGAGAGAAAGAGAGAGAGAGAGAAAGAGAGAGAGACAGACAGAGAGGTCCTAATTATATAGACAACCTGGTTGGCGATAATATTTACTATAATGGAAACCGATTTAGAAGACAAGTTGAGAAATATTTCTGGGGTAAAGAAAAGCGTGAATTTGTGTTTGATAGCAAAAAGGTGATAACTATATTATTATCATATAGAGAAAGTGGTAGACAATATTATTTACTGTGATGAAAAACTTATTTAGATCAGTGAAAACATATTAAAAAACTCATGGTAAAAAAAGATGTGGGTTCGTGTAAGAGAGAAAAGATGATAGTGAAATAATGTCCAAATTGTATTGGCAAACTGGTAGAGTCTGATTCGGACAAAGAGATTACATGTTATTGGATGGACATAGATAGAGATAGACAGAAACGTAGATACGATAAAACAAAGAAAAAGAAAGAGCCCGAGAGACAGAGAATGAATGATTCCTACAGGACACACAGATGTGGGAAGACTTGTTGGAAAGAAAAGCAGAAGAAAGAAAAAAGTGTGCGCTAGCGAAATGCTGTTTACTTTTCATTTCAGTCTTTAACCAAAAAACAGGCACGTTTTTTTTCCATTTTCCAAGTCTGAGTTTCGTGCGTGCGGGTAGAGATATTACAGACTTTAAGCAGCCAACGCGTGAGCATGACGGGAAC
>BMAT01007294.1:190471-207428 GCA_019649035.1 Elysia marginata
AAAAAAATATGTTATGCAGGTGTGAGTTTGCTATCCCATACGCTACCATTTGATAGTTTCCTTTCCAAAATACCCTAGCAATCCCTAAGGATGATCTACAGGTTTTGTCCAAAACCCCAGCCAAGAAATTAAAAGAAAGAGAATATTAACAATTTTCTTAGAATGTGTAATCATAAAAACTTGCTTAAACTTAACAAAGGCGAATTTCAAAGACCCTGAAGATAAGCAGCAATTTGTTGTATATATGCGAAAAATCATGAAAAGACTTGAGAAAAAACTGAAAGCAAGTTTTCACGAAATTAATGAAATACACTAAACAGGCAGAGGCTAAAAACGATTTTAAGACCCTTCAAAATCAATGCTTTCACTCCTGGCCATTTTGTCTACGTACAAGGTACCTCATCGCTTCTAAAAAGACTCGAGTTGTGTTTCGAATATCTCAATGCGAGCGAGGAAGAAAAATTTGAACAATACACTTTTAACATAGACACTAAAGAATCAGTGCAAGGGAATGATATCCCTTACATAAAACATAGTGTACCGACACGACACTGTGAAGTCCTAACGTAAGCACTCACTGATACGTTTTTAGCCTACTCAATGTTTATACATTGTATGTCTTCGATCAGAAGAGAGCGTGAACATAACACATCGTTCAACAAACTACTGACACATCATTGGGAATAATCACAGAAACGGAAGACAACAACTTTAGGCCTGTACAACTTGGCCCTACTGACACCACTATGTGATGCCGGGTCTTGTATACATCGTAGATGACAGTTCGATCTCTAGATGGATCGGGCCGAGCTAAGAACTTCCACGACAGTCTTCACCACACACCTCAAGTTGACACAGAGCACAATAATACCCGCCATCACAAGTGTCCTAGGACCAGCATCTAAATCTATCACCGTATCCCTCCCTTCCCCTCACACCCGATCTCACGCGCAACAAAACTGTGTTCTCGTTTGGCAACCTTTTCACACCCTCCTCTCTCTCTCCTCCCACCCCGCCTCTCAGAGTGAACTTGAATGGCCTGTGGTGAACATTTCTCGCCGAGTGACTGACACAGTGAGACCCAAGTACATCCATCAATCTTTCCACGCTGTAGCGCTCACTTTCCCACATCTCTGTACTCTCAACATAGCGTTTATAGCCAGAGTCCCCCGCATCTTCACATTCTGATTGCAAACACACTAACAAATAACTCCATCTCCTCCTCACTAAAAATAACTCCATCTCCTCCTCACTAACAAACAACTCCATCTCCTATTCACTAACAAATAACTCCATCTCCTCCTCACTAAAAAATAACTCCATCTCCTCCTCACTAACAAATAACTGCATCTCCTCATCACTAACAAATAACTCAATCTCCTCCACACTAACAAATAACTCCATCTCCTCCTCACTAACAAACAACTCCATCTCCTCCTCTCTAACAAATAACTCCATCTCCTCCTCAATAACAAATAACTCCATCTCCTCCTCAATAACAAATAACTCCATCTCCTCCTCAATAACAAATAACTCCATCTCCTCCTCAATAACAAACAACTCCATCTCCTCATCACTAACAAATAACTCCATCTCCTCCACACTAACAAATAACTCCATCTCCTCATCACTAACAAATAACTCCATCTTCCTCAATAACAAAAAAATTCCATCTCCTCCACACTAACAAATAACTCCATCTCCTCCTCAATAACAAATAACTCCATCTCTTCCTCACTAACAAATAACTCCATCTCCTCCTCATTAACAAATAACTCCATCTCCTAACCTCACCAACGCAAAGTCATAATTTTCATACATGTTTTTCAAACTCCATTACCTGGCACAAATATGGCGCTATTGCAACCAAATGTAAATTTTTAATGCTCAAAATATATCATACAGCTATTCTTACAGCATCTCTTCCTAACTTCACCCTCGCCCTTGAGTACATATCTTTTCTTGTCGCTCTCTTTTGCAGTCAAAATATACCATATTCTCCTATCTTCACCCTCACTATCTTTCTATATCTAAACTTCAACACACACAAACCCACCTCTTCTGACCTTTGCTCTCTACACAATCTCCTGTTCACAAAAAGCCATACTGACACCATATTCCTATACCCCCGTCCTACATCACACGATCATACAAACACCATCTCCTTCTCCACCCATTCTCTAAAAACCTTCACATCAGCACAATATGTGCCTTTTTTCTCTCAATATATGACAAACGTCCAATAAAAGCTGTCGTTGATGTTGCTTTCTCTTCACCTACTACTGAACACTAGTCTCAGGAAATATCTAGATCTAATAGAAAACATCAACTGCACAAAAGTACCATTTGCATCTAAAAGATTGTTGCGATAGAAATTGACAATTTCGAGGAGATATTTTAAAGTAAAAATGAAAAACCATACTTTGCATTGCGTTATCCTTCGCGTTTGTACTTAATTATATATTTTATACATACAGAGCTTACAAAAGATTTTGCCACCAAGGTAATTTTCTTTGGCTTTGACAGTTTCTGTTTCAAACACAATTAGTAGCTTCAGTATATATTTCCATTCCATTCACCTTAATGCCTTATACACACAAACATGTATCATTCTGCTAACATCTACACACGCTTACAAACAATATTACATACAAAACGTAAGTATGGGACTGAGAGCAAGAGAGAGGGAGGAACTGTTGTAGCCTACCTATGCGAAATTAAATCGATGCGTCTTAATTAGCCTGGCCTGAATACACCAACTTTTGAAACCATTTACCAGCCTTGCGGCAGAGGCGCAAAATCCTATCAGTAGAGCAAAAGCCGCACATTTTAAAACCCCAAAGAAACAAGAGCGCTTTGTGTAATTTTGTATGAACAAACCAACCCTGTCTAATAAATCATTAAGTTTTTCATAACTTGGAATATTAAAGTTCGTATACGATGAATAATGTTATTATTTTTTTATAATTCTTTCACTCGACTACTAACCTTTTCTTTGTGGAAGGCTAGACTACATTTTTAAAATATTTATATGTCGGCACTTAGAATGCCCCATTTGAAGAAAAAAAAAAACCTGCACAGTCAAGGGGCTACATGTTTAGGTGAACCATTGCGACTAAACGGATACTAAATAAACCGCAGGAACACCGCATAAATTATTGATTTTCTTCTTCAATTCCCGTCAATAAATGCATGCTTATTCCTAGTGAAAACTAATGATATAAAAAGGCAAGCGATTGCGATGTAGTGTGCTCCAGCAAAATTTTACCGACACCTACCCCCTCTCAAGAGACATATAAACAAAGTTGATGATGAAACGAGTGATAAAATACAGAGTAGTAAAAAAGTATAAAAAAAAACAAAAGGCAAAAAACAAATAGGCTTTAAAAAGATTTTTGTTAATGCTGCTTTTTCCGTTTCTTCACATCGCATCAGGGATTTGGGATGTTTAAAGAACTCTAGTGAAGAGAGTCGAGAGAGATGGGGCGGGGCCTGGGTGTCTTGATGATTGGAACCTCTATTGATTTTTAATCATCAAAAGAATGTCGTCTTCTGCATGATGTGTGTCGAAGTCTTGTTTCAACATTATCTCTCCCTGTTCTTGTTAGTTTTGAATACATGTATTGATACACGAGATCATTCGATGAAATTAAAACCCAAATAAAAAACTATGCAATTTCACTTATATCTGAGAGCACTAATTTGATTATAGACCACCTCTTTTTCAGACGTCAGGAGCTCGGAAAACACACGTTATACTGTATCGTCTTGGGTCTGATCCGTCAATGGAAGAAATGCAAATTATGCTCATAAATTCGCTTTACAGTGGATCTGCAGTATGCAACGTTTTCTGTCTAATTAATAATACACAACTTTATGTAAGCCAGGATTTTTTTTCTAATATTTTCATGGCGTTATAGCGATCGCTGATCACGTTGCAAAAACCTTTCATTCCATCAGGTAAAAGAGTTGTAATGGTCTCTTTCAGATCGAAGACCTGTCCCACTAAACCTACACGAGCTTCCAGTCTACGCTATTTTATATATGAATGTTGTCTGAAAACCAACACTATGGAGAGGGGGGATGAGGGTGGTGTGAACGAGTGAGGTTTTTCAAGGGAAGGAGCGATCTGAACAGCTCTTATTGACAGCTAGTGTATGTAACTAGAACGCTAGAATGCATGTTTAACCAACCAGTATCTGAAGAATAGGCAAGGGAAGTAGGAAATCAAATAGATCAAGAGATAACATAAAACAAGAATACTTGACGAAAGTGGTATGGAAAAAAAACAAAAGAAAGGACAAAGAAAGACATAAAGAAAATTGAAATAAAAAGACTACTTGAAAGAATAGGATGGCCACAAAAAAAAAATACAAGGGTGGAGGAGGACAGAGCGAGAGCATGAGACACAGAGAGCATAAAAATCAGAGAAACGCTAATACTAGAGTAAAGAAACCTTATATTTAATAAGTTGTAGTTTTCACCAGAAAGTCGCGGTGTAAGGCATCCGCAGTAGACTAGAAGTAATACTGATGTCCAAACCAACCACAACGACAATATAATGGTTCCCCTCAATGTTTTGGGAGGTTTTGACAATACAAGAAAAATCAACCGGTCCCATGTTTAACCAGAAAATGTCTTCTCCAATATTTTTTTTGTGAAATAAAATTGACCATTCCACAAGTTTGATATCTTGTCCTCCCCGCTCGTAAAAGCATGATTAATTTTCCATTTCAGTGAGGAGAGGACAAATCTATTGAGACTTTCCAGATCGAGTCTGTAAGTGTATCTGTGTTGCGCAACCGAGGGGATGGGGGTGGGTGGGTGGAGTGGATGGCGGTGACATGGGTTAAAAAAACAGAGATGGGAAAATGGAAATAGGAAAAAAAAAGTTATAAAGATTGGAATGATGAAGAAAAGCGGCTTTGAGGAAGGCGACAAGCAGACAAACATACATACAGACAGGCACACAAAAAGATAGACAGACAGAGAGATAGGCACGCAGAGAAAAAGAGGGAGAGAGAAAGAGAGGGGAGATTCGAAGGGGAAAACCTAGATGGAGTTAAATTTAAAAAGTGTGTTCGGCGTGGGGAGTTTGAGGAGTTGTGAAGCAAGAGAGAGAGAGAGAGAGAGAGAGAGAGAGAGAGAGAGGGAGAGAGAGAGGGGGGAGAGAGAAAGAGAGAGAGGGAGTGGAAAAGAATACCCATTCAAGTTAGGGAAAGATAAAATAGCGTGATTCCATTACACGTTAAATAAAAGCTAAAAAAAAGTGGAGTTAGGTACAAAGATTTATGTTCGTTACCACCTTAGTGTCAACGCTTGGCCGAGAGTAAGCTTGTGCTCACAGAGCTGAGAACTCACGTGCTTTATCGAACAAGATGTCTTTAATGCGACACTTACACTGAGGTCCTAAAATAGCCAGCCATTGGTACAGTAACGCAAATAAAAGAAAACTTACAATTTAATGGCCAGAGAGAAGTTAGGTTTTGAGAATATGGTTTCGTCTGGGCAAATGGATTTATTTTGATTACATTCTATCTAGTCCTGCCTTCATATTGATGGCCAGACTTTAAAGTTCTTGGCCTATACCTTTACTTGATCTACCTACAATCCGATGGTAGGCTGTTTTATGTGACTTGTCAAGTTCTATGGTTTTGTGTGTGCGACTTACTATGAACAAAATAAGTATATCGCTGCTAATTTTTTTTCTTGGAAATGGATGAAGTAAAAATTTTAGGGTAAAAAAAAAAACAAAAACTGAAACCACATTGTTGAGAAAAAAAGAAACGAAATGCAACAAACCCTGGAGTAGGTAAAACTTGTTGGAAGCATGAGGGCAACCATATTTGGTACGGGTACGGCACGTACTTTAGTATATTGAGAGACGATAAAGAATAATGAAGACCAAAAGTCACAAGCTGAGATCATGGAGTTGCGTAGGAGGTAACATAGTTACTTTTTTAGCTCTTCTCTGTCACAAGAAGAAGCTCGAGATATTTGCTATGATTATCATATTATTTTCCGGAGCTTAGCATCCTGGGAGCACAGAGACTGGGGTGCGAGCATCCCAGGCGTAGGCGTAGGCGGGTGGAAAAGGGACAGAGAGCCTGCTCTCTTTGTAGGACATAATTACATCATCTCATACATTACAACCCGCCGACAAAATTAATAGTAAGTGATCGTTGCCAAATCTGTATTAGCTTTCAAAATGCCAAAAGAGAGTTAAACTAGAGAAAAGAGATAGTTGGGGGAAAAGATAACAATGTGGAAGTAGAGGGGGTTGGAAAGTGGGTCAGAGACATGAGGGACAGAGGCAGAAAGAAACAAAAGACATACAGAGAGAGAGAGAGAGAGAGAGAGAGAGAGAGAGAGAGAGAGAGAGAGAGAGAGAGTGAGAGAGAGAGTTAGCTTGTATTAGCAGGCAGTTCAATTTCAAAGCAATACTTCATATTCTATAATATGTAAACAATATGTATCTTGTTTCATGGAGCGGAAGTTGGTAAGTCTGTTTTCTTATTACCGATGATTTAGATCTTATAGAGATAGAATTATGCACCCTTCAAATCCCTATTTACTTTGTAGGTATACTCCAAGTGATGTGACTTCTACCTTAGTATTTAGAGGGAGGGAGAGATACATTTAAAAGCTAAATCTCGGAATTTATCTGAAACGTGAACAGAAATCGAAACACTTTCACGCAAGACAAAAGAAATGTAGTAAGTGTAGGAAAATAAACTGAAAGGGAAAAAGTCTAAAGAATTTTACATGTATGCTTTTTAAATTTCGGGTATGTTTGTATGTGTGCGTGGGGGGGGGGGTACAAAAAAGAAGAATTTATTTAATTTTATACCTTTATTGAAACATAAAACTTTGTCACGATGAAGTTGTTAGTGTTTCTTAAAAGTCTTGGCGAACTGATGCTATTTTGTAACAACTTTAATTTCAAACAGACTCAATTAAGACATAAGGTGTTGGTAATAAAGTTATTTCTCTTGGAACCAAAAGATTGTTTTCTGCAAAAAAATTCTTCTTTATACCCAAAGTTACTGTTTGTTTGTGTACTCTAATCATTTAACTGTATATTTCTACACAACCCATATGTTATTATCTGCTATTGTGTCATTATTTCAATGCGTGCGGCCGCTTATCGGTAATTTAAAGCGAATGGTTCGCCTTTCCATAAGGGACCCTTTCCTTCCTTTATTTGTTTGGTTTTCCTTTGGCTTTGCTAAAAATGTGACGGAAGTATGGGGGGAAATTCGAGGTGAATATTCTTATGATTAAGCTGTATTTGCCTGACAATAGCCAGAGAGTTGATGCGGTAACTTTATGACTGTTTTGTACTTGTATCACACGCTTTGTATTCTTATGTATTAGATCCCTAATGTCCAACCACCTTGCTAGTTCCGCGAGTTGTACAAAGATTAGAGACAGACGACCAGAAGCTACCCACTTCTCAAACCTGGCCAGAAAATACTTGCACTAAAACCATGGATAAGGGAGCATAGCAGGGAGCCTCAAAATCTAAATTAGCTCAGTACAGCGGTGTTGGAAAAGCTTCATACAAAACGCACACTACATAAAAAGCGTCTAACAATTAAAAGAAAGAGTCTTTGTAACGTGAATAGTAACAAAGATACAATGTTGTCTTTATAATTATATGAAAATAAGGAAATTGAAAAGGAGTCGCAGTGGAGCTGTGTGGATAAGCAAGTCAAATTTTTTAAAGCAAGGTATATATTTTAGCTCTAAAAATAGTGACGAAACAAGTGAGCTGTCGGCTTTACGCCTTTCATTCCAGATAGGCCGAGATCTAGTCGATACATGCTTATTTTTGTAAATTATTCTCGTTTTTCATTCAGAGTTCTTTTCATTTCTTTCACTATGTAATTAAGTTACAATTTTCGTGGATCCTCAGGCCCCTTCCTCTAGTACCCCCGCCCCCTGCCCACCCCACCCCTTTTTTTCCTTCTTCTTTTTTCTTATTTTTCTGCAGATAGATTTATATCTAAATTTCAAGTTAAAATTTTTTAAATCACATCATTCATATTTTATATAGATCTAGTAATATTATTGCTTTTCTTTTATTGTTAGTCCTGTCCGTATTTATGAAATTGTCTTAAACGTTTTTTTTTTGGTCTGACGAAGGCGTAAAGCCGACAGCTCACTTGTTTCGTCACTATTTTTAGAGCTAAAATATATACCTCACCTAAAAAATTTGACTTGCTTATGAAAATAAGGACCAGCACAGTTCGACATAGATGAACAAATCCCATTTCATTTTCTAAGCTGTAATGAGACTTTAAAAAAGGCACATAATTAGCCTCTACAGGCTTGCCTTAGTCTCTGACTGAAGCCTGTCAAGTTCATAGTTGGTGCAACTGGCGCCTAGTCCTGGCAAACTTTCCAAACAGCAATGTGGTTGTTGGGTGCACTTAGTCCACCACACTCCGATAGTATGTCGAGGCGATGCACAGCTCTCAACCGCGAGGTGCTAATGGAAATAATGAATATTACTAAAAATCTAGGGTGTATGGAAAAAATCGATACAGCTACCAATACCGACTTGGTAGATCCGTTTAATGAGAAAAGAGAGGCTTTGAGTCCACGAGACCTCGACCGGTGAAAAGTGAATTGGTCTTGGACCGATACTTAAGCGCACCGAGTCTACACCTGTGACGTAACTACCATTGACGTCATTGGAGGAGCTTGTCTCACCTACTAGTATGACCTACCATTTTGCGTTTCGGCCTTTAAGAGGTCGAAGGCCCCGAATGTAGGGCTATGATTTGATTAACTAGTACTCTGGAAAAAAAAAGCTTCTTTAGTTTGTAGGACAAAGAGACAGCTGGGATTTCCGCAGCTGCTCCTTGGGGCTATTAATTATTGATGTCCCTGAGTTGCCATTTTCTGGTAGTTTTTCATTAAAGCAACTTAAAAGAGATACTAAAAGAAAACGACGGTATTAAACTAAAACAGCCAGAGACAGATTGTCGCAGCTGATAGGAGGCCAATCAATGTTTCGATTCAATTTTGGTAATAGCAAATATTAATGTTGAGGTTAAGGCAGTCTAAAACGGGAAATCGATACGTACATTAGTCTAGTATAGTCCTGGCAATATCAGTAGAAGAAGAATGTATTGCTCGTTGTAAAACAGTAAAAGTAGTAATAAGATTAGTCTGTTTTAGTAATATAAGTGTTAGTTGAACAAAAAGAAAAATCTTCTTCTCCTTCTTCTTCTACTCGGCCTTTCTCTCTTCTTCCTATCCTCCATACCCTCTTCCTTCAGCCGTTCTTCTTCTTCTTCTTCTTCTTCTTCTTCTTCTTCTTCTTCTGCCTCCTCTTCTTCTTTTCCCCCCATTAATGCTGGTAAATACGTATAAAAAACTTTTTGTTGAAACCTATGTGTGCATTTATACCAACTATTTAATATTTCTTCTCTACTTTGATAACATAAGTATTCAATGATCACAGTCTGTTACATTTACTTGTCTTTGTACTTTAATGACTGAGCTGTTGACCTCTAAATATTAAAAAAAAAGACAAATTTTTATTCATTCATTCTTTCTATCCTTCACAGTATTTGTAACAGTCAGCAAATGAAGAGAGGGGCATATAGGAGTAGAAATAATAAGAGTGGTAACTTGCAGTGTTGCTTTTACTATTACTACTACTACTGCTACTACTACTACTACTACTACTACCACAACTACTGCTACACACTACTAGTACTACTACAACTACTACTACTACTACTACTACCGCCACCACTACAACCACTACCATTACAACCACCAACACCACCACCACCACTACCACCACCACTACTACTACTACTACTACTACTACTACTACTACTACTACTACTACTACTACTACTACTACTACTACTACAACTAGATGCCTTTGTCAGAAAATAAAACAGAACAAAACAAAAACAAACAAAAAACCCCCCCAGAAAAATAACAGAAAAAAACAACATGCTCTTCTAATGCTCAAGTTATTTTACTTTTAAGCACTTGTTTTCCAGCAACAGCTGCAGGCGCAGGTCCGTTTTTTACATTGCAGTTTAGAGAACAACACAAATTGTGAAGGCCAAAAGTAGCCCCAGGTTGCAGAGAAAAGGCCTTTATCAGCGCTACCTAAGCTATGAGGCGCCATCTCCCAAAAATACACACCGAAATTGGCAAGAATTTCTCCTTCTTCGAACCGGACCTGTTGATTTTGGCTAGTGGCCAGGGAAATGTGGGTGCTGAAGGTTAACTCCAAAAGTTGCTCAAACTGTAGCCTAAAGCGTCTTGAGAAATGCGCTCTCAACAATTTCAAAACTATTCAGTGTAAGTTGTGTGAAACCCGGTTCATCTTGTACAGACTTAACCCCATAAGCTGGAGAGAGAGAGAGAGAGAGAGAGAGAGAGAGAGAGAGAGAGGGAGAGAGAGGATACAGACAGAGAGAAATAGATAGATAGATAGATGGAGAGAGAGGGAAAGAGAGAGAACAGAGAGAGAGACAGATATACAGACAGACAGACATACAAAGAGACAAACAGACAGAGAGGATAGTTTTCAATAGCAAATAGATGTATTTCAAAGCAATTCAACATTTTCTATAACAGGTAATGAAGATTGCAGATATGCAGAGAATCCTTTAAAACACATTGGTCTACACCATTTTAACATTTTTGAACAGCAGATCCACAGTAAAAAGCCCACTCTGGTGCAGATATTATTGTCTCGATAAAAAGAATGAAGCCAGCAACGACAATATCGACAGAAATGTACACATAGACAACTTAAAGTTTCTTTCAAAAAAGTTTTAAAAAATTTGAGATTTGAGCACATGAAAAGATGCAGAGAAGCTTTGGCGTGCCGACGTTTTCTATTCTTTCCCGTCTAACGCGTTTCTAGCTTTTCTCCTGCTCGTCTTAGTAATTTCTTCTTCCCTTTAAACCTCTTCCTTGTCCTCTTCTTTTTCTTGTTACTTCATATTATCCTCCTCGTACTACTCACAACGTTTCTCTCCCTCTTCCTTTTCTTCTTTTTCTCCTCGTCCGCCGTTTTTTCTTCATCTACCCGTTTTTTTTGTATCGGTAGACCTGCTGTTTTTATCTCAGATATTCTTACCCACAATGATCGCTTATCCAACAAGCTTACTGAAACAAACTTAAAAGAAATAAAAATCTAACACGCATAATCTGCCTACTTTTAAACAACAATATCAACAACATCGCTTTAAAGAGCTAAATCTTGATAAAAGATTATTGTGTACATCCTGGTTACACCCTGGTGTAAACAATGAAAAAAAAAAAAAGAACAGCAGCTGTATACTTAACACTAACACCGCGACTTACGCGAAGATCTTACCAACAAGTTTCGTAATCGCCTACCAGCAAGGGCAACATAAAAGCTCTTTAAAAATTGGTTGGCAGCTGCGGGCAAAAATTTTTTTTCAACAAAAGGCAAAAAAGCAAAACAACTTTTAAACTGCCAGATACAAAGCGCCCATTACCCAGACTTCGGTATTGAGATGGAACCTTGAAAAAAACCTTTTTCAAAGAAACCTCGAAAAAAACTTTTTCAAAGAACTTTTTTTTCGATACATCCTGGTTTTTTTTTTACCTTAAAACTGGACAGGTTTTTTCTTAAATAAAACCTCTCACGTGCCGTTTTGGTTTAAATT
The DNA here is from genome assembly GCA_019649035.1 of Elysia marginata. NCBI lineage: Eukaryota > Metazoa > Mollusca > Gastropoda > Plakobranchidae > Elysia > Elysia marginata. The sequence goes on from BMAT01007294.1 coordinate 202,153, forward strand.
AGAGACCTTTAGCACACGCACCGTGTCTCACTACGCGTACGTGAAAATCGGGAAAGCAGATTGAGAAAATAATGAAACCAGTTTCTAAAAATAGACCCACAGACGTTCGCGTCATTTCATTATTTTTATAGTTTCTCAATCTGCTTTCCCGATTTTCACGTACGCGTAGTGAGACACGGTGCGTGTGCTAAAGGTCTCTAATATCATTAAAAGTAGTGCTTACTTTCCATACGGGAATTCCAAAAAAGTTCAGCTTAAAAAATGAAAGAACATTTAACATGCAGATCTTTGGCTCTGATGCTAAAAAGGAAGAAAACATGACCCACAGAGTTTAAAACGGAGGACAACATCACACCCAAAACCTAAGCTAGATCTAGGCCTAATCGTAAAATCTAGCTATTGATTATCTAGCACAAATTTTCAAAATATTTTTGGCATTTAACCTAATTTATGGACCTATATCTAACGTAGATTTTTCTTTTAAACGCAAAGTTTAACAAACGAAGCTGGAAAGCGGACGAAACTAAAATCTACATTATTTTTTTGTTCCTCCGCCCACTAATTTTTCGAGGTGTGTGAAATTCGTCATCAATAATTTCGCCCAATGGGACTGTTTTGCACTCGAGCCTTTCTAAGTTTATATAAATTAAACTGTTTTAAGCATGTAATAAACTATCTACCCTAAACTTTACCACGTTCCAAAACCGTCTCTTTTTTCGCTCCCATATGATAGAATGGCTAGGAAGGCTTAACATACTTGTGAAAACGGTAAGGATAGAATCAGTCTCAATCAATCGGATGTCACGTTTTCACCTTTACCTAAAACAATTCCACTATCTTTGCTGAAAACCGCGAAATTCGCGGGCATGCCACTAGTCGCTAATAATGCCCGCCCTATTTTTGAGGCCCCTTCACTTTAGTAGCTGCATTTCTAATGGACTGTAGACACATGGAAGTACTCACCTCTCTCGGCTGGCGGGGACATTCGTAAGGTTCACGTAGTTGGAGCGAACGCTGCGCAGGCTGGCCAAGATCTGGGCGAACGGCGTCACGATAAGATCCTCCGCGTGCCTGGAAGAATTAAAGATGGTGAAAGGCTTGCGTTTGGATGAGGTCGAGGAGGAGGAGGAGGAGGAAGACGGGCCAAAGTTAAAAGAACTCTTGTCAGATTTGTCTGTAGATGCTTTGCGATTCTCTGTGGAACTCTTACGTCCCCCAGATCTCCCAGACTCCCCTTTCTTTCCGTTCTTGTGGAACAGGGGGGATAGGAAGCTCAGCTTCTGCATGGTTGGGGAGGAGTCAGAGGGCAACTGGTGAATGGGTGGTCAGAAATACTACTTCAACAACAGAGTCACCTGTTGCTAAGTATGCGGATTAGGAAGATGGAAAAGAAAAGAAAAAGAAAACAAAGACGAGGAATTGGTAGGCAGATGAAACAAACGTCTAGGGGTAAGATCTAACTTTACATTCAGTTAGAAGTAAATGTCTGTTTTAGGTTAGTCTCTCTGTAGAAATCCTTTTCGGACGAATACACCGACTTCAGCATATCACTCTGGAATGGAGAATGATGTTCCAACGTGTGTTTTCTTGTTTAGCAGCCGAAGCTGTTCGTGGCTGTGCCCGCTATGTTCATGTTCGTATGGCACTTGCTCAATGAAGATAACTTTTACTTGGATAATCTATTTGAGCAGCGATGTCGTGTGTCGTGGTTGAATACATTCTGCTGATGAGCAGATAAATGGCTTCTGGTCACACCAAAAATCATAATATTAAATTGAATGTTTCGAGGAAACGTAAATTGCGCAGGTTCATAATGGTCATATCACTGTAAATGAAAGTGTATCCAATTATTAGAACGTTCTCTCCACTTTGCATACTATCGTTCTGTCAGTAAAAATATAAATTTACTATTCTTGCCGTTCAGTTTAAAACATTTAAGCCCTTTTTTACTATCGTTCATCTGCCACCTAGTATGAAGTTTCCACAAAAAATTTTAATTATAATTTGTAACTACATTGTAATTGCTATATGGAAGTTTGGAGCTAACAACGGTTCAAGAAAATGCACAGTGTAATAAGTTATACTTCAAAACCGAATTTTCTCCAAAACTTCAAACTAAAAAACAAACAAACAAGTGAAACAAACGCACAAGCTTTTACTAACTAATCACTTCCTAGCTCTTTACTCAATATAACCATCCTCTTATTATGACACTAATATCAAACGAATATTACATTAACATAGGTCCAAAACGGAAAAAAAAAACTAAGCAGTGCAGAAATAGGAAAAGGTTTAAATGCTTATGAAAATGAAAAAAAGAGAAAGAATAAGCAAAATATAGCAAAACGCAGCTTACAAGTATCTGTGTAGACGGAAGTTCAAAATATCGTATACTTTCCTATCTATTTATTAGAATTCAACATTTTAGAGCAAGAAATCCATCAATAATCAATAATCTTAATATTACGAAATCTACAGTCAAATCATTTTCGTATTTGTTAAGATGTAAAGAGAAAAAAACGACGTACAAATCGACAAACTTAACAACAAAGTCTTGCTTGAGATTGATCAAACATTAAAGACTTCAGGCACCGAGGTAAGGTATAACCTACTTTCATCGAAGGAAAAAAAATAACAGTCTTACCAAAAGGCAATTTGGAAATTTGGCTTTACCAGAATACTTCTTCAAATCAAATTTTTTGTTCATCTCAATATCTGATTTTATGCGAACAAAGCAAAAATAAATTTTCCTTCCTCTTTCTTTGACTTGCTCTCTTATCTCATATAAGCGACTTGCCCGGTGGAGCCTGCATCTTTGCGCTGTTCCCGCGTTTGTCTCTGACTTTCTTCCCACCCCCTCTCTCTCTCTCTCTCTCTCTCTCTCTCTCTCTCTCTCTCTTTTAAGTCAAGTACATTTTCCTCGCTAAAGAGTTTTCACGGTTATTTTCTCTTTCAATATTTGTTCTATGAAAAGTTGTCTTAAGAGTGATTTTTAAAACCATTTTTTTTAAACCACATTTCCTTTCACTCTTTCATGATCTTTTGTCATTCTTCAAAGATGCCAACACAAGTATTGATTTGAATGCCTCTCTATCTATCTCTTGCCTGGGCCACTTCAATGGGAAAAAAGATAGACAGATAGAGAAAGAGAGAGAGTGAGAGAGAGAAAGAGAGAGAGAGAGAGAGAGAGAGAGAGAGAGAGAGAGAGAGAGAGAGAGAGAGAGAGAGAGAGACATCAATATGTCCCGACAGTCTGTTATCAAAATGGCCCAGAGACACTTTATGCTGAAAGCCATTATTTGTCGTGCACGACTAAAAAATATTACCGTGATAATAAGAGAAGATAAAAAGAAAGAACTAAAAGATGAAGGTAACGATGATGCTAACGATCACAATGTATTTACAACATGTTAAAGAGTTGTAACGGAAAGAGAATAAAACGTGGCAGTCTCGGTATAAGATGCCTTTTTAACTAAACAGTTCACAAAGGTGCTTAAATCCAACTCTACAAAGGGTCAACGACTCGAACGCGCATATTGTCCGTTGTGCTGTCACCTAGAATCATCGACCAACATAACTCGGAACGTTAACAGCACCCAGATCGAAGCCTCTGGCTCAATCTCGGCCTGGTAATGTTGTGGAACTAGTGCCAACTACCACGCGAGGAGCCACTTGCCAAATTGCACAACACCGTGACTTGTAGTCTAACTGGCCCATTCACCTGCGATTGTGATTAAGATTTTGGCTTGGTGGACGAGCCGTGCCGAACCAAAGTCTTATCAAGCATTTTATTTACTTCCCTTGCATTAGCTAAGATCGACTTTTATTATTGTATTCGACACAAAAACCGATTTTGTTTTCGACCTACTTAAAAAAAAAATTGATTCGGTTGGTACGCCTGGACTGTGTAATACAGTATATGTGTTTAGTCTATGCCTTGTTGTAAGAGATTAATAACACATTCGTGGCACATTTATGGACATTCTTAGGACGGATTAGTTTCAGTGCATTTAGTTCTGTATGTAATTCCTTACGCTATTTTAAAAACTTGGGATATCATAACCGACGTGACAAGCGAATTATGTATGCATCGGAAATGACAGGAGAACACAAGTATTGAAGCGAGAATAATTATATCTCCCTCATGCTTGACTGACAAAACCAGAGTGGCAGGAAATTTGAAAAAAAAAAGGTATTATAAAACACCCACAAATTATCTCTACCCCTCCCCCCTCTCTGTATATCTGATGTATTCGTTCATTAATCCTTAACTCTCAGCATTTCACTTATATGCTATTTCAAAAAGAACGCACCAGGAAAGCTACATCTCAATAAAAGATTACCTGTAGACAATTCTGTAACGCTCCATTTCTTTTTGCTCATTGTTCGCAAACTTATGACCTAGAATCTCCCACACCCACCTCACATTTCTTTATCCATTCCATGGTTATGTATTGTTCTCATAAGGAAAGTTGTGATTCCACAAATCAAAATATGAAGGGCTAGAACAAGCGAATGTGAATCATAAAAGCCCCAGCCAGACAGCCATTTGGAAAGAAAACTGTAGATCAGCTATTAAAATGAAGTTGGCTTGTAAAGATAAACATTCGAACTGTATCACTCTCCAATCAATGAATTCATGAACAAACGGACATGCCTCACAACCAAACAAATAAGTAGCCAATCAAGGTGTCAACCAACAACAACAACAACATTAACAACAACAACAACAACAACAACAAAAACTACAACAATAATAACGACATAACATTAAAAAGTCCTGTTAACTGTACCATTAATGTTTCACTGTAATACCTTTTAGAAAAGTATAATTATGGCGCCGAAACAGTTTCAAATAACCAATATAGTCGCGAAATGGTCACCATAATTACAGATCAAGAAAAGAAACAGACTTCCGTGGATTTTTTTTCTCTGTATTTTCAATAATATTTTAATGACATCTTCATAGATAGGTGAATAGTAAGCTAAAATGTAAGGTAATTTTTGGACTTCCAAGTATTTTGAATAGCTTTTAGAGTAAATAACTTTCCAGAGAAGGTCGAGGACTTTCAGAAATACTGTGAAACTACCAGTAGAAGACTTACATCACAAAGTTGACTATAAAAACTGTCTATCTTAAATATAAATTGTTCAAACGAAAGAGGTTCACGGTGTTACAGGAAAAAATTTACGACGTAAAAATTGATGTTGTTACCGCAATAATTGACACTCATAAAATTGCTAAAATTCGTTAAATTTATCATCTTACGAAAGCT
>BMAT01007294.1:228667-245794 GCA_019649035.1 Elysia marginata
AGGTTTTCGATGAGTTGGAAAGGACAGCAAATTATGTATCTAAGGAAAAGAAGATGAAGCACCCACTGTGAACATTTGTGTGAGCGTGTGTGGGTATTGAGTGTCGTAGCAAGGGAAGTAAATCATAGAACCACTGATATGGAGAACATCGATCATCGGCACAATTTTCAATCTCAGGACTACACAATAGCAAATGTGCCCAACCACCCTCCAACATACACTTATACATACACACTCACGCCGTTAAGCGTTCCACAATCTTCCCACACAAGTCCTTTACTTTTATTTCGCACTTTATATTTTCCTTGCGGAGTAGATTATATCTGTTATTGCTTCCCTGAGAAGGTCATTCACCGGTGCAGAGGGCTCTTCACAAACTTGATTAAACGCTCACACACACAGAAACGCACGCGCTCAAAGCTTGGAAAGACGTTGTGAAGCAGCGTTGTTGTAATAATATATCTTCTATTTTTCCTTGTTAGGAAAATCATGCCCGGAAAGTGCGAAAGCTCTCAAACTTCCTAACTTGGTTATTGCCCGAGGTCAATACAAAACTAACGTAAAAGAAATTGTGTTGGATATGTTTTACTGCATAGGCCAAAATAAACTGAACAAATTTTGAAAATGAATTGTCTCGTTTAGATTCCTAGCTCGACATGATATGTTTGGCTTAAACTTCAAAAGTCTCGGTAATGCTGCAGGCATGCTTACAAAGCTTTTGGAGAAGAAACAACGTTTCGTGAGGATTTTCGGAATATTCATAGGGGCGTAGGCGGAGTTTTAGTCTCTTGTTCTGCATAGGCTCTGTCTTTGGGGGTTATGACTCAAACGGACCATCTTCTTAGAACATCTTCAACAGCTAACAGATCCGCAGTGATCCCGATCCGCAACATTACATCGACCTAGACCATGCAATATACATAGATTTAGATCTATTGGTCATCCAGCCTGTGAGCACACAGAGAGTAATTGCACTTTTAGCACGTAACAGTTAATGAGATACATGTTAAACAGCTGCGGAGACTTTTCTTTTGAAAAAACAAATTTTGAAACAATTCCGAAGTGGAATTCTGTGTGTGAGTCTGTCTGTGTGTCTTTCTGTCTCTCTTACACAGAATCTCCTCGTGGTATTAAATGTCATTCGCCACACCACCCACTCCAATGTACATATGCTTATTTGAGAACATTCAGCACTTCAGTGACCTTATATACATCAAATCCATTTCCATTTGGACACAATATCGGATCAAAGAAAACCAGATTTTTAAAATCAAAGCCCCTGATCAAATTAGGTTAAGATATTATCTGATGAAGCAATTAGCAAGCAACTACCGGCGTTTTGATGAAGTGGAGGGAGGAGGAAAGGTCTGATGCGGTAGGAACGACCCAGGCAGAAAATGATGAGTTCTCTGCCGCTGCAAAAACATGCAACAATTCATAGACTCAGAGTTCATCTCAATGAATTTATACGGTATGCAATTACAAAAAAAGGTGAGAGAGAGTAAGATAGAAAGGGAGCAAAAAAAGAAAGAAGAAGGTTGTATTGAAAAGAAACTGATATAACTCACACAGTCTAAAAAGCGATAATGACAAAGAAAGAGAAACGAACAAGAGAGAAGAGGAGGGAGGAGAGAAGATGAGAGAAGACAGAGAAAGCGAGGGAGAAAGAGGACAGAAGAAAGAGATAGAAAAAGAGAGAGGATTGGAGAAGGCAGAGGAAGATAGATAGAGAAAGAGAGATATAACAAGATAAAGAGCTGGGATAAAGACAAATAAAAAGATTGATAGAAATACAGATGGGTAAACAGGTAGATCCACTGAGTGAGATTTATAGACGGAAATAGAGATGAATAAAGAGACAAGGAGAGACAAAGAGAAATAGATAGATAGATAGATGGATAGAGAGGGGGAGATAGATATATAGATAGATAAATAAAAAGAGGTAGATAGAGAGAGGGAGAGAGAGAGGGAGAGAGGGAGAGAGAGAGAGAGAGAGAGAGAGAGAGAGAGAGAGAGAGAGAGAGAGAGACCGACCTACAGAAAGCAAGAGATAGGAAGATAATAAAACCCGAGTTCTCATCTGTCAGCCTCATCTGCATGTCATATTGTGATTATCTACTAGACTGAACGCTCAGCCATCGTTCTATCTATGGTGGAGAACTTCTCAAGCTTCGGGTCTTTCCAAGCTTTGCATAGAAAATGATCCTCTGGTCTCTTAACACCACACAGAGCGAGTATTGCCTGGCTCGGTGACTAACAGTAGTACACGTCAGGGTTACAGTCGATAGTCCTTCTCAGCTTGTCCGGCCCTTTTACGGTTTTTATTCCACGAATCGTTAACAGCAATTGCGTTTTTAACTCAACACTTTCCCTCCCTCTCTCTAACCTAACCGTCAAAGCCATTTTTTGTCTGCCCTTGTGATGTCTTTCTCCTCTTGCTCTCTCTTCCAGCTATTTGCTTCCTCAAGACGATTTTTTTTACATTGACATCATTATCTTTTGTACAGTATGTTAAGTTATACCACCCCCCCTTCCTTCCACACACTCATACAAACGCTTTACTTCTCGTTGCTGACCTCCTTATCACCCACCTGCCTCTCATCATCTAATTAATTTTTTTCCACATTTTTAAAAATTCTTTTACTGCATTTTGTCATTTTACCCGCCCTTCCCTTCTCTCTCTCTTTCTCTTTTACCCCTTGCCAACTCATTATTTAGATTAAATTTTGAACAGTTTCATTTCAAAGGAAAGCATTATTTATTCCCTTTTTATATCATAAACCGAATACAGTTTTAGATCTATAGATATTTAAAAAAAGCAATTCATTGCGAACAACTTGACATCAATTAAGATTTCAAAGAGCTACATTCATTCATTTGCAAGCAGCATGAACTTAATGAAAAGCACTGTTATGATAGTCAAAATCCACCGTCCATCCACCATTCTCAGTAAGTTACTTAGCACAGGTGTATGCATCTTGAAAGATTAGTTATCACTGGTGTACTCTAAACGTTTACAACTGCGTTGCCACACACGCAAAAATGAAATTGAAAATATTCGGACGCCCCTACCATGCTTTTGTGTATCTTAATCTATAACTCGTTTAGCTTGCATATTGAAGGAAAAAAAAATGGCCAGACTCACACAAGTCTAAAATTAGATAATGCGCCAGCGACCTTCAGAGCGTTTCGTCAGATCGTCACATCAATTATTTCAAGCTAAAAATTAAAATAGCCACAACAACAACAAGAAAACAACCAATGCCGCTGTCTTTGAGGACCTCACAAAAAGTGTGTGCGTTTCCTAGGTTACCACTCAAATTCGGTTAAAACAAATGTGGGCGTGAGCCTTTAATGTCGTATGAAAATATATCAAATTTCCGCTCCTTCTCAACAGTGACATTCCCGCCTCCTTGAGGGCTCAGTGTGCCCACGCTTGTTTGCCGGGTGCAAATCATTGTTATCACAGCTCTGCGGGTTCTCAACCACAAAGGATTCATTAAAATGAACATGGCAACAAGGATAAAAACATGAGTGTGAGCCTATTTCTCAGATCTACCTAACTTTGAAACGACAAGGGTATCGGGGTTGAAGTCAGTTCTTTGAGAGGCGATAGTTTTTTTCTTCTCTTTAAACGCTCCTCTGTCAACCACTGAGACCCTCCGGCCCCTCTGCTTGTTTGTTTGTCTGTTCGTCTGTCTATTTTCGTGTACCAGATTTTTTTCTGTTTAGCTTTCTCAGGCAACGTACAAAATTCATGCTATTATCGTTTCTATTATTCTACCCCCCCTCCCACTCCTATTACCTATCAAACTTTAAAGATGTTCAACACTTGACTCAATGATTCTCTTAACCTCTTCTCTTCCTTTCTCTCCTGATCTGGAGCCTGTAGGTTTGACTTTTAAAATGTAGATAATCTAGCCAGGCAGCATCCACTCAGTACTTATAGCGCAAATATTCTATCGCACATAAGCTGGATGGGGGAAGGTTTAGCTATCATGGCTAGCTAAATTAACAAAAAAACAAACAAAAAGAGTTGTCTGTGGCAATAATTCCTTTCAATTACTCCTAGCAGCTTACATGAGGTTTCTGATAAGCTTTTGCCCACCATTGTTCCTTCTTAACCCTCGCAGGATTGGCTGTTGAAAACTAAGTGGCACTAATCATGCCGACATAATTTTCAATGCCAAACAGCCGATAGTCATATAAAGAAAAAGCGAGCAAAGAGCGTCTCTATGTAGCACTTAAACCACTATAACGCGTTTCTTCAGCGTACCGACAAGAATTTTCAAGCCCATTGCTGGGTACCCATTTAACATCTAAGACAGGCGAGGAAAATTAAATAGCACCTTTCCCCAAGAACTAGACACCGATCTGCAAAGCCACGGCTCAAACCCGGACGCCTCAGTACAAGAACCGAGTGTCTATCACTAAAAAAACGATATCACACAATTAGATCAGAGTGGTATGAGTATAATTATCAATATGATAAAACAAGAATTCAAATATCTAATATAAGACCTAAACAGTACGTGAAAATAAGACCTTGCCTTCAAATTGACCCAATTTATCTCAACTTCTATCAACTGAACTCAAGACGCCTACCTCTGCCAGAAAGTCTTCTTGCTCCTGGGTATCCGCAGAGCGCTGGTACTCTGTACCCGGTGTATGGCACCCCCGCCCTCAGGTGGGTGGAACTGATGACCTACTTTGGCGGCCATGCTGGGGGTGGGCCTGTAACACCGTAGCGGGTTCATGCACGTGTCACGTCCACGCCTCACAACTCACCAGGCAATCTCTTATCCCCGTGACACAGGTGGGAGCTTGTCACACAAGTTCACGTCAAGGTGAAACTGTTAGCAATTTTTTTACTCACATCAATCCATGTTAATTAAAACTCTATAAATTATGGGTCAGAGAAGTCCACGTGATGTAACAAAAGTATTAGCCTTTAGTCTCAGAAGTTTACTTAAAGATTAATCGTGACCGACTTTTGTTCACAGGCAATCGCATCAGTATGAACTTTAAAATTTTTGTTGTAGTTGCAAAACAAGATCAGACACTGTATCGATCTGATTTAAAAAAAAACCAAAAACTTCCGTCAAAGAAATTCACGTAAGAATAAAACCTTATTTTACTTGAAGTTTTTTTTTTATATAATTAATTTTTTGAGTACCTATAGTAAGATGAAAAATTGAGTCTTAAATTGAAAAGCTTCGGGTCTTTTCATGCTTCGCCTCTATTTATTAAAGCTTTTTGCACATAAACTCTATTCAAAGTTGTTTAAGATACAATTTTGAGATACAATGCATTTAAAATGAAACTCACTCCTGTATGGTTTTACGTGACATGGGGAATAAATCAGAAAAATAGTTTCAACCGTTCGCGAACTTTGTGAGCTCAAGTATCCACCAAAGGGAGATTACTAATATATTGGTTTAAAATTTTAGAGCTACACTATTCTACCTCCCTTGATTTGATTCCTGCGAGCTTACAGAATGTGAGATAAACACTTATCCTTATGAAACGAAGCAAACTAAAATTGCTTCGATCACAACACTAATTTTGTAAAATAAAATATTAAAACAAAAAATGCACTATTTTTCGTTAAATAATTTACACCATTATGTCGTGTAATATTAAAGAAAAACTTTTCTTCATTTGCCTCTTGAATATTTTTTCATGAATTATGACTTTGGATTCATTACAACCAAAAATAATTTGTTTCCGAACAAGACATTAATGCCAACTGCTTCCTACGTGTAAAATTTCTGAAGATTTTGTTTTTCTCTATCGCTAACCGAGCGTTCAGTAGTCCAGTACTGCAGCTTGTATGCAAATCGAACGAGCTGCTTTTCTTGCGATAATTATATCATCATTGTTCGGTCACATAGATTATTTTGTTGATATTAATGAAACTGGTAAAGTGGCAGATTTTAATGTTACTTTGAATATTAGGAAAATGAATTTGCTAATACATGTATCATAATGGCTGCAACTGACAATAATGTTTTTTTCACATTTATTTTGGAAGATAGTGCACTAGATCTTTTACAAAGCCTAACTGTAGAAATTCTACTCCTGGTACTAAAGCCTCGATGAGAGTATCAGTCCGAAATGATGGAGGTGGACAGCCTTGGTTAGACCTGAAAATAACACACACAAAAGAAACAGTATGAGGAAAAGGAATCTTATATTGCAGAAACAAAAATATTAAACAAAACGTAAACTTACACTAATATTTAGGTATCTATCAACGAAGAATTGAAATCCATTAAAAAAATTTAGATTTTGTTTGTGATACATGATAAATTAAAAACTTCACTTAGGTACCTCCAGTCGACTACCAAGCCTATCAGAATCTATATCTTCAAAATTTTGAATCTGAGATGTAGCTTACATATATTGGAATGTAGCTCTCAGATATCAAAGGTTTCGTATACATAAAACAGTTGAGATAAACACAAAAACTAATTCAAAGAAACTCATTAAAAAGTCATATGGAAACAGAACCTACGAAAGTTCTATATAAATAAACTTGTGAAACAAACAAGCGTTACAAAATGGGTTAAAAACATGGAGCCATACGCATGGAGCCATAAGGAGAGAAAAATCAATAAAACTATTAACAGGACACAAAAGAAAATAGGAGAACTCTCATACGTGACTGAAGTTAATGAAAAACAACAGCCATTAAAACGTATACGCTCTCCAGCCTTTTGATTTCAGGAGAGATTCAGTTGTATTATGATGATAGCCTCAAAGCAAACTCCATGACTACAAAGCTGCATTCAGTTTCCCCTAAGGCCCTTGGCCTCTAGCGTACTATTTTATAAATTAAACAATAAACTTTTCGCGTCGGAAACAACAAACAGCTTCTGGCGCCTCCTTGTTACTTTTTAACCGGTATGCTACTTTCTCCGATTATTTTTCTCGATCTCTCTCTTTCTTTCCATCTCTCTCTAGTTTACAAGGCATCACATTCCTTTCCCCCCTCTCTCTGTCTATCCCCCCTCTCTCACTAGTTCAATCAAATGATAGTTAAAATATTTTGTTTACTAATGTCAGTGTTGTTTAATGGTATAAAAACGCCGACAACTTGAAAGACTTTGAATTCCTATCATTTCTTACAGAAAGTACCTTGATGACCCCAATACCTGTACTCTATGGCGGCGAAAAGATAACGACATTATGGTCATAATTGGTTAATAGGTCGTATTTACGGATGTTTATAGATACATTTACAAGATTTAATGCATTTGATTTCGATTCTTATTTTAATTATCTTTATCAGTTTTTAATGCATAGTATTAGAGTAGGACCAAAATGTTGATGTAATACTTTTGATGCATTTCTATTGAAGAGCTCTTTACTTTTGTGTGATGTCACACTATTTTACAATGGTCTGTATTCGTTCTGAAGCAACCTTTCTCTACTGTATATTAGCGCCACTGAGCACTTTTTAAGTGGATTTTAGGCGCTCTATAAATAAATTATTATTATTATTTATTAAGTAACATGCAATATTCACCACAAAAAGTCTTGTATGAAGAGTAAAACTACGGAAATAAAATTTTCGATTTATGGTTATCTTTTGTATCTTTTTTGAGGTAGGCGATGGAGATTTTAGTGATGTATAACAAAATGAAAATGACATCAGTAGACACATAGCGTAATCAAAGCGTTACTTACAAGAAAAACAAAAATGGCGGATCAATAAGGTTATGAGACGCTCCAAGGAAAATGTTTTTTTTCTTATCCATTCATGAAAACCACCATGTTTTCTTACAAATTGAAAAATAATAGTGTCTATATGTGAAATGAACCAGAGCTCTGTGTTTATTCTAAAAATAAGCAGTTTCATGCGTCCTAAAATAATAACCTTTATATCTATCGATCCAATTGTACCAAAATTTCTATTATAGGTAATGAGAGGTTAAAACACTTCTTTATGACTCCCCTTTGTACGGTTTTATTTATTTAAAAAACCCCCCCCATCGATAATCAATTATAATTACCATTGATACAGCTTAAAGTATAACACGTGAGAGCGCTCAAATAAAGATACCCCGCGGTGACAATGTTTCGATTTGTTAGCTGTTTCCAACATCCAGTTTTGACATGAGTACGTACAGTTTTTGAAAGTGTAGATGCAGTTACTGTTCAAGGCTGGTAAAGCAAGACACAAAGGATTAGGTTGACTGGTTAAAATCGAACTATGAAGAGTAACAGCCTTTCCCAAACAAAATATTACGTGACAAACTTGTGGCGGGTGGTTAAGGTCAAGAATAGCAAGTCATAAAGGGCGTATATAAGATGGCGTCATTTTATATACGCTGTCTTTAAAATAAAGGGGTGGGGGTATATCTAGGAAGGGAAGTAAGGAAGAGAAGGCAGAGAAGGGCAAAGAGAAATTGGGTGAGAGGCTTTCACTCAGAGAGACAAAAAGACGAATAGTTAAACGGGGCTACAGAATGATACAAGAGAGCCGGAGAGAGACAGAGAGATAAATAAAAATTACTTTTATGTAAAGAGAGAGAAAACGAGAGAGAGAGAGAGAGAGAGAGAGAGAGAAAGAGAGAGAGAGAGAGAAAGTTAAAAAGCCGAAAGAGAGAGATAAAATCGATCAACCTTTTCAACAATAACAGGTGGAGAAGGTAAAAGTTTCCCTAAAAACATTGTTTTATCTAAGCAAACCCTCAACATTTAACAATTTTTTTTCTCGGTGTGAAATTTTTAGCCCTCTCCCCCTCCCCTAACTACCTGGCATAACGTTTACCTCTTGTTAAAAGAAAAAAAACAAATGTAAATTTTCATGGCCTAAAATCTGTAAATATTCTTTCATTTTTATGTATCGCATCGAAAGGGCTACGGGTTCCCGAAAAACAACACAACGTAACAATAAGAAACTGACTTATTCTTGGAAGTTCTCCTTCAAAGGCTAGTTTTTAATAACACTTTTCCTCCATTCAATAATATGATTTGAAATGTCCTGTTTCAACACTAGCGTTCGCGGTTTTACCTTCACAAGTACATCGTAACAGTACACACGTACAAACAAACCGAGATATTCTCAGCACCTTTTTAATCTCTTTAAAAAAACACGATTATCGCGTATGGGGATAATAAACCACTGAACTAAAAATGATTGAAAAGATTTATCGATTGTGCTAGATCGTTCATTCTTACAAATTATTTCCTGCACAGCTGAACAGGGACAAGAGACTGTTGCCAAGCAATGTAGCGCCCAGTGCATTTGACCTGAGCCGTAGATCTTAAATAAGACAAAATCCTTCAGTAAAAACGCCTTTCCATTTCATGGATGCTTAAGCTTAAGAGTGGTCCTTAGAGGTAATAAACACGCAGAAAAGAAATAATTTACGCCTTTAACCTGGTCAAACAGAGTTTTAGATGTATACATTAACAAGTTTTATCGGCACAAAGATACTTAGAAATAAATCCATGTCTGTAATGATGTTGTTGCAATATTTTGTTAGTTCAAATCAAAGGAAGTGACAGTCAATACATATTTTGTGCTGTTGAAAGGCTAGAAAATCCGCCGACAAAGTCTAGTTTTCTATAACAGAAGTATCCGTCTTTACTTCCACTTACATTGCATTTCTTCTGTAACAGATATATGTGTCTGCGAGCAGAAGAAGAAGGGGTGGGTGGGTTACTCAACCTCCGGTACCAGACCAGCTACCATCTGTTACGCCGGGGGTGACAAGGTCAGGGTATCAATCAAGTTTCTGTCACTTTGCGGGATTACAAGATGTCCGAGAAAAACAGTACTTAGAGAGATAACCTCAGCTGCCGCCTTTACTGGTCTAGGGTGTCACTAGACAACTAAAATGTCGCTCTAATTTGAGTTTAACGTTACGTTACAAGGAGACGCGCCAACTGACAGGGAGGATGAGCTCCAACCATACCAGGCAGAGGACACAACCAAATTGGTTGAAAAAAAATTCATATGGCAGAAGGACACAATGAAAGTAATAATCAAGTGGAACTCTCAAAATGCAGCAGAACTAATAATTATTTTTTTGCGACAAAAAGCATTTTCTAGTTGACATTCGGCGGCTTTGCTGCGGTGTTCAGACGAATCACCACTTACAATGTCGACTCAGAACAATGCTCTACCTACTCTTGCCACTTACTTAGCCTCGGCAGTTTGGATCTAAACCTTTAGTTGTAGGCAGTCTCCATGCTGTCACCCGATTCAATAGAATATGATACGGTGTCGCATTCAGCTATGCTGCATCAATAATTTTTTTAAATAGTTACATTTTATGACTCAAAATTTGTTCTTTCCAACTGGCTGTGTTTAAAAAGTCCTTTTTTAGTACTGAGGTTCACTGAGGTTTGAAATACATACATATTTTCCGTTCACAACTTTCTACATTTCCCAGACGTCTTTCGTTCTCCCTTGGGCTCTATGTGTAGCCCTGTGCCTCATACACCGGTTCTGAAACCGCCATACAATCCTACTTGTCAGTAAACATTTCTATTACATTTCGCCACCAATGCCCTCCAGGTGATCACACGAGTCAAATAACAGACACGCTACTTGGCAACCCCACCTTTCGTTTGGAGCAATGAAAAATCGGTAACCCTTTCTTAGGACTTTCTATAAAAAAGGATTGATATTTGAACAAGGTTTCAAAGTAAGTTTTTAAGAAACATCTTTTTGGCCCCAGAGCGCTCTAGAAGATGGATAGGTTAACTCGCAGATGGCCGTTTATGTGTTAACGTTACTAGGAACATGGCCTATTCTCGAAGATTGCAGGTGATAAAAGTAAATATACTTGTAATAAGCACAGACGCAGCTATCGGTCAAGTTTTATAAATAATTATTTGCCTCATCCATATTATTTTGAAAATTTTTAAGGATAAGCATTGGCAGTCAAACTACGATAGATCTAGTTACGCAATACACAAAGCTAAAACGAATATTCCAAAATAGCTTTATGGAGGAAAAAAAAACGCTATAATTTGGTGCACCAACATTTTTTTAAACTTGCTAATCGGATATTCCCCCTTAAAAAGTCGTGTTGCATTATACAAAAATAATACTTAATAAAAAAACCAGCTTGCTGCACATCGAACTCCCGAGAAATATCAATTTAAGGTAAAGACATATCTCACACAACGAGTCTAATGTTGAAAAAAATCATTGTGCGAGCAACACACTATCTACAACAGTATTGATATCACATAACTCAACACGAGAACACCGACCCAAGACTGTTTCAATGTTGTGAAACGACAGAGATCTTAAGCACAGAATAAAGATTGCCAAAACTTCTAGCCACCTAGTCACCTACCAAATCTGTACTACGTAACTGCTTACATGACTAGCCTGACAGATACCTGGACACGGTGGCGTTCAAAATAGCTGCTTTGAATAGATGGGATAGCATTGTGGGGTGCAAATTAACAATTAAATGAATAGTATGAAGTCACATGTGTAAACACCGGAGGTCGAAGCAAAGCTTAATAAGTACTTTACTTGTTTTTAAAAGGGAGAAAATTAGAGATAGATAGATAAAGAGAGAGAGAGAGATAAAGAGAGAGAGAGAGATAAAGAGAGAGAGAGAGAGGGGGGGAGGGGGGAGGGCAAGGACAACAGAGTCAAAGAAAAAGAAAGAGTCATAGAGCTTTATACAGAAACGAACACAGTGATAACTGAGGTGAGAAAAAAAAGGCAATGGGAGAAAAGGATGAAACCTAGAAACTGGGTCAGATGGCTTATTTTATAGATTGAAATCTATTGCATTGTGCAAGGAGTAACACAGAGGTGATGCCAAGGATTGATAAAATATATTTAGATTAAAGTTAGCAGAACATTATTATAATCTTGCAACCATTCAAAAAAAGTCATAAGTTGAAATTGGAAAGTAATAAGATATCGGTATGACAGAAATGCCTATTTTCTCTGTTTTTAAATAAATCACACAGAAAAGCTCTATGAAGCTTCTGTGTGAAGTTGTAGCCACTTCAAGTCGGCAGGGTTAGGGTTTGTGAAATTTCTAAAACAGGGGAAATCGTGTTTAAAGTTAAGACACCTGTAAAGGTGTAAAATCCTTTCTAACCATACCAATCAAAGTTAAACATATAAATTAAAAAATTTCAATTAGAATTAGGTGTAACAATGTTCAGAAATAGTCTTAGCGTCAATATCTAAAATTTTTAAATAGTTACTTCTTAGTACCGACTAAACTTTGAAAGCCTATATCTCAAAACTAGACGGTTCGACTTTCGACTCATTTGTTAGAATGCGAGAAGTACAGGAAGCTAACTAAATGGAAAAAGAGGGTGTAAGCAAGAAAGAGGGCGATAGAGAGAAAACATAGAGGAAGAGAGAGCGATATGTAGAGAGAGAGAGAAAGAAAGAAAGATAGACAGATATATAGAGAGAAAGAGAGAGAAAGAAAGAAGAGACAGAAAAAGAGGGAGAGAGAGAGAAAGAGAGAGAGAAAGAGAGAGAGAGAGAGAGAGAGAGAGAGAGAGAGAGAGAGAGAGAGAGAGAGAGGGGGGGGAGAGTCAGTCCTCTGTCAAGAGATCCATAATGATTTTATAGCTGATACAATGATCATTCTCGTCTTGCCGGAGTAGTAGTTCTTATACCAAGTTATCATTATCGAAAGCAACCTACTGAAACCAAGTAAACGGTAAGTTGTGGTATCAATCATTATACACACGCCATGCTGACCGTTTTACTCTTGTTTTCTGACTCCGTTATGTTCACAACGACACTTTAAAACTAAATGCTTTAGAAACTAAGAGACCTATTATCACGGAGGTCAACACAAGCCATTCGACAGAGAGAAGAAATTCTTAAGTAGAAAAAGAGAATCTGAGACGACGATATTGGCATAAGTGCTTTCTATCGGAAGTCTAGGGGCAGAGATTTCCGATGGTACCATCTTACTTGAAACAAAAGTCTCACTTTCTGACAATTTTTGAAAGCAAGTCCAGTAGTAGCAAAAAAAAAAGTGTCCTAATCCTTAGCTGGAACAAGCAGGTCCCTAAGTATACGAGAAGATTTGAGAAAAAGTTAAACGAAAAAAAACAAACACGTAAGAAAAGTAGTACCTGCGTGAACTAGCCAGCTAAAAATTACAAACCCTTACAGTACAGGATCCAAAAGAAGTAACCGTAAATATCACACTTCATAGCCTAGTAGACATCTGGCATTCTGCTTTATAGATTTTCCTTGTTTGATTTCAACGCTTTTCCAGCCCTACAACTACCAAGGCCCAATGACAAAGTATATGAAAAAACCTTGAGATGATTTTGATAATTTATTCGATAAAGCTATATGCTACTATTGGATCGATGGCATCGATCGATAGCCCATGGAATCTTTCTGAAGCTGAGAGTAGATATTCAGGTCAAAACAATAGAACTTAACAACAAGCTTGTCCGTTTCCTAATAACTTAGTGCGATGCGACCACTCTGAGGCAGCCTGTTCTGAGTTATAGTTTTAACCTGTTATTGAAAAAAACAATTATTTTCACCAGATACCGAGCAACTGGATGCAAACAAAGAGCAGAGGCATCAAAATTTGAAACCAACTTTGTAAAATTGTGTCGAGACTAATCTAACTAAGTGATGTAAACCTTCGCCGGAGAGGGTCTGGTTGCAGTGCAAAGAGAACTACACAAGACAGACAGCCTTAGTATAAATGATCCAAAGCCTCAAGGAAGATCAATGGAAGACAAAAAGAAGTCGCATCATTAGCCGGAACCTGGCATCACGCCCACTGTAACTGAAACACTAGTGTACTGTTGTTATCTGTGACATTTGCGGATTAAATCGACATTGATTTTCTCAACCCGTTCTCCATAACAGGATCACCGCAGGCATGATACCAATTAATGCGGAATTTTAACTCGATGCAGCTGACAAAGAAGTAAGGGAAAAGATGCTCCAGGAAATTTCGCTGAATTTTAGTTTAACCCCTGGGGAAAATCAAAGAGCAATGGCTTGGGAAAGGAAAGCCGACGCAGGGAAGTTTTGAAGCTGATTCAAAACCTGAAGTCGATTAAACCAGTTAGCTACTCACCCCCATGAAACTGTTGCCAGTTAGCCGGTGGGAAAAATAACTGATAGCTTGTTTGCTTTTCCAAGGCGTGAATAATTGCCTAGATCAAGTACTCAGCCTGTTATTCACGACAATCCTTTTAAAAGGTTATTGAAAGAACAAAACTGTACCAAGAAAATGTGTGCTAATTCGAAACTGGCGAGGTTATCTTTTACTATGGTATTTGTTCAAGTTACTCTACATTTCAGGCTTTTCTCTCACTGAATCCAAAAGTAACTTGGAAAGGTAAAGAATACACTTGAAAGGGAAAAGTGTTTGACTCTATTGATGCTTATGCGTGTTAGTAAAAAAAGATCGAGTTGTCTATAAGTTCTTAGCATACCTTGAGTTACCTTGGATATGGATTCTTACAAGAAAAAATATTTAAAAAAAACTTCTATTCAAAATGATAAAACAAAACTTATCGAGGGTGTGCACATTGCAAAAAAGTTGCATTTCGCTATCGAAATGACGGACGATTTCGGAAGTTAGAGCGTAACTCTTTTGTGCTAAGGGTCAATGTAGATCTACGTAAATTAGGGTTACATTGATTCATTGAACAAAAGAATTTTCCTCTAACTTCCGGGAGCTTCCGGCACCTGGATAGCGAGACGCTATAATCACGTAATGTGCTCAGCCTCGATAAAGTCACGTGTGTTTCTCTGTGACGTAGCTGCATACACCTCACAAGCGCCATCAAGCGAGAGACATCTTTTATTAAACTATGTTCATCATTCTATTTTTGTAATTCGGAGGTTTTGATTTCAAGATACATATTTAACCAGTTTTAGCTAAAATGTTATTATTATACCGTTTAACAATGTATTTTTCATATACTAATTGAAATTATGTAACACACTCATAATTTTGAGCAATTATAATACTTTACAATTTACAATCGATTAAGTCATTGAGTTACCAAAACAGATAGCCACAAAGCTTTTGAAAAATCTAACGCTTGTTCAATTAATAACGGAAAAATCCGCGCTTTTCACTAGTTTTAGTAAAATAAGTTTACTTCTAAACAGCTTTTTCATAATTCTTTATACATTAACACTTGTGTTAAACTGTAGTAATATTAAAAAACCTAATTCAACAATTATAATTAAAAAATGTTAAGTATGTCTGTGCGGTTTCATGACCATGGTGTCAATAAGAATTTTCCATGCGGGATCAATAAAATTTATCTTACCTGTACTCTAATCTACGTGGACAAATACTCTACATCTACACTTTGAAATTTGAAAATCACATTTCATTCACAAGCGCTTTCTCGGTTTGGCTAGAAGAAGCGAGAGAAATACATGTATCAAACTATAATAAATGCAACAAAAGATATTGATAATTGATTCTCCACGGTTAAGGCGGTTTTTGTGCATGCAACTGTTTAACACCAGTGAGGTTTACACTAATGTGACAAAACTACACTTTTTTATGTACCAGAGCCTTCGTAAAATGACTACGGAAATTAGTTCAAAACTTCATCAAACTTCTTTTCATCTACGAAGGCAATTTACAACCTATTAAGTCATTGAGTTACAAAAACATAGCCACAAAGCTTTTGAAAAATCAAACGTTTATTTCATTAATTATAAAGGAAAATCCGCGCTAATATACTGAAAGAAAAGGTTTCCTTTTTCTGTTAATTGCGAATGACAGAGAAGCCTAACCAAAGCTCATCGCTGCATACGACAATTTCAGACTTAGGTAGTTTGTCGTGGAGTTTATCTGCCTTAGGCACGGACTAGATCGCCCGTGAGAAGTGAACTACCAGATCGAACAGGTTCTATCCTCCCTTAGCATTGGAGCCAGTAATTGAATGTGCCATGAAGAAACCCTGAACAAAATACAGGCAGAGCGCATTAGTCTACTTTCATTAGCGAGTGATTTTCGGCTGCAACGTGCTAGTAAATAGTCATCTTGTCCTTAGCTATCACTTCCATTGTCAGCTGCAGCTTGGTTAACTTTGTTACTGATTGCACAACGGGCAACAACTTTTACTTATCATTTATGCCACTGGTTTCATAAGCTTCTTATACTGTACTAAAATCGCAAAAAGCGAGTATGAAGGAAATTTAAGAGTTAACTTTTGTTCGACGCCAAAATTTATACCACCACTGATCATTCCCTTGGCATTAGCTTATCCAATATTTTCGAACCCTTAAATGTTGTATTAAGAAATTGCTGCTGCCAACTTAATGTGGTATTGAATGAAACAAGTATGGTTGTGTATCCAATCCGATCAAATCATGGAACTGATCTTCCATAAGCTAATATATCTGCTTTAAGACGACCAAATAGCTCCTATATAACGGACTTCCAACAAAAGTATTTAGCAAATGTAAAAACAAAACATTCACTTAAAAGTCATGTTGAAGTAAAAAAGAAATTTAGAGACACAAAAATGTGAGCAGTTGACGTAAAGCCGATTACAATGTGTTTTTTGTCAATGAAAACAACAGCAAACGCACTAACAAGAAAAAAAAAAAAACCATATGAAATCACTGACTTAAACAGAACGTAACAAAATAACCACATGTGAAACAGTCAGCAAATTGATCCGATTTTCAACATTTTACCATTCAGTCCACAGCTACAGCCTGAATACGTGCCTCCAGAATTTAAAGTAGAGCAGGTTAGAGCTATTGGTGACCATCCATCGATCTCAACATAGCGTCTTCAATATCAAGCATATAGACGCGCTAGAATGCTTGAAACGGCCCTGTTGATAAAAGGCTGTCTATGCTTGTATCAAGGTTTTTATGTGAACCATAATTATAGGAATTACTTCTTGAGAACACAATTTTTTTAAAGTATATGACCTTAAAGCTAAACCTCAGCGTTTTCCCATCAGTGGCGAAAGAAGAGACTAGGCAATCTAATACTTTGCATTAATCCTTGGAAACATGAAGATATCACGTACGGCACACGCATGCGGCCAACACACTGTATAGCAACAACCTCTCACTCACTGTCTCTCTGCCTGTTTGTCGATATCTTTCTCTCCCTACTCCTCCATCTCTTTGTTATTTCGTCAACC
>BMAT01007294.1:253474-264857 GCA_019649035.1 Elysia marginata
TCTTTTCTTCTTCTTCTTCTTCTTTTCTTCTTCTTCTTCTTCTTTCTATCCTATTTCTCACCTTAACTTGTCACCTACAGGTGGCCTGCCTGATCTGTACAACCTGTATGGGTTTGTTTGTCCTCGATAACATTCCAAACTACATGCGTTTCCACTGAGTTCATCGCAGCCTGAGTTCCACTAATCTTTCTTACCACGCTTCTTGAGACTTTAATCAAATAGGTGTACCCGCCAAGGTAGGCATGGCAGTGCGCTTGGATGGAACTTAACTCATCGGTAACAACTCTACCAAATAATAAGAACCTACAAAACCGACTTTTCATCATTTGGACGCCGGCCCAACAATGAAGCTTGCTAGAGGGCATGTAAAACATGTTAGGAAACAACCTTTTTCTCTCTCAGCCTAAGCTTCAATCGGCAAGACACTACACTGCCTACAGGCTCAGAAAATGTTCTGGTTTTGCGTGCTTACTAGATCTATTCAGATACCTTTTTGTATAGGGCTTTGAAGGGTTCCTTCCGTGCAAGTCGAACCCAAAATAACACCTGGTACTTGAAATCAGAGTGACTCTACCCGTCTCTTTTTTATTTGTTGAACACCAATGAAGTTGTCTGTCAGTTTATGCATAAGGATCTTTCTTTTTGCCCGCCTGTTTGTCTGTCTATTCCCTATCTAACTCAATCTTATACAATTTTACATGCA
The DNA here is from genome assembly GCA_019649035.1 of Elysia marginata. Lineage (NCBI taxonomy): Eukaryota > Metazoa > Mollusca > Gastropoda > Plakobranchidae > Elysia > Elysia marginata. The sequence continues at coordinate 254,178 of BMAT01007294.1, forward strand.
CCCTCTGAACCCCATACCAAAATGCTTTTAACAGACTTCGTTCATGAGTCCCATCTCATTATATTCTTCCTTTAAATGACACTGCAACTGAACGACTGATTTTGTTATTGTTTTTCCCCCGTTCTGTTTTACTGCCTCTGGTACTTTGCATACAATGACTTTCTTCAATTTATGTTTATACCTAGTCTGCAGCGAGGAACATGGACTTCGCATTTCGTTTGGCTTTTTAAAAATATCAACCTAAATTAAATCTTTCGGGTAAAGGAATCTTTGTTTCCAAAACTAATTTTAAATTAAAAGTACTCTGAAGGTCTTGTGTAAAACCTGAAAGAAAACACCAAGTCCTTTACTGGAATCCTTTCCACATCCAGCCTTTCCTTCTTTTTTGCTTCTCTCTCCATTTGATTTTTTTACAATGTTTTTGGATTTATAACATACACCAAAGACTATTGGTTCCTCTGGCTTTGAAATAAGTGTAAGGTTTACGATGCTCTGCCCTGAATACCAGCCAATTCGCTAGCTTTATGTTTTCTGTGTTTTTATACTATTGCCTTGGTTTTTGAATAAAAAATGTCATTTCATAAAAAAAATTAACACCTATAAAATCAGTTTTACGTCATGAAATACATTTCGTCATGAAGCCTTAAAAAAGCGATTTTAAATAAGCATTGAATGATTCAATTGAGTACTTAAACGGTGGATTTAACAACAAACGCAAACCAACCTATGAAAAGACCAGAACCATGTAAAAGCTCGCGTCTACCGAAAAGAAAAACAGGAGAGGAAGGGAGGAAGAGAGAGAAAGAGAGACAGACAGAGAAAGAGAGAGAGAGAGGGCCTGGAAAGTTAAAAAATACTTCAATTCACAGAAAATATGAAATAATGAAGATTGGAGCAAGATTTACAATTAAATGAGGAGGAAATCTTGCGAGCAAACAAAAGAAGACAAAATCTTTTAGCTTCCAGTCTAGCTTCCAGTCCTAAGAATGATAAAAAGAAACTCACTATATAAAAAAAAACAAAATGGAAATCTTCAGGGGAATATTGTATTTATTAGGCTTCTTTGAAGTTGCTAATTTGATGATCAAATGAAATAGAAAAAAGTTTGATAGACGCTGCAAAGCAAATACATCATCCAAAACGCAAGAACGTCGGTCTCTTGTAATAACAGGAACTTCATTAACGTGCATAGCTGAGAGAGAGAGAGAGAGAGAGAGAGAGAGAGAGAGAGAGAGACAGTGAGACAGAGACAGAAAGACAGAGAGAGGCAGAGAGAGACAGTCAGAGAGAGAGAGAGAGAGAAAGAGAAAGACAGAGAGTTGAAGTAAAATGTAGGATGTTATTTCCTTTTTTCTCCTTATATTTTCCTGTACCTCCTAACTGATATTCTCATAAGGGTTTTCAAAGCGCTTTATCTGCAAATATCAGAACCATCAATTCAAGATTGTATTTGCATCGTTATTTACACAAAGCTTTGAATAAGAGTAACACAGCCGTTAAATACGTCTGAAGTATATCGAGCAACGCTTGGATTAAAAAGATTATTGATGGAACAGTAAAGATGCTCACAGATTAAAGCGAAGCAACCCATCTCCTGTCTACTAAGATGGACAAAAATAAGGAAGCCCGTCGTAGCCGAGACTATCATTCTAACCACCAAGGGAAACAATATGGAGCCACACAACTGAAACTGATCGGGGATAGAAGATTCTTCATTACCTTTCATAATGTGGACAAAAATAAACAATACATTGTACAAATGAGGAGGTTTCAATATTACGTATTAGTTCAATAACAATTTTCTTTAATGTTGAATTTTTGTTTAAAACTTCTTTATTTGCCTTCATGTAACTAATCCTTATGATTTGAATGTCACAAATTTGAATTGAAAAGAAAAAATCGTCTAGATCTAGATAGAATCCTTGCCCGCCTCGACCAAAACATAGGGCTAATTTCTTTGAAACATTTGATGGAGCTGATAGGTAGTAACCCCCGCAAGTGGACTATCTTCACGGGAAACTAACAGGAAGCACTGAGACTGCTAAACTCATAGCATCAAATCAAGTTGGTCAATAGTCAAGTGTTTTCTTTGTTTGAAATTCCTTAAAAATCAATACGGAACATAATTTACTCTTCCCAGGAGAAAACCATTATTTTAAGAAACATTTTCGATTTGGAAGCTTAGGAAAATATAGTTCTTTCAACTATGAACGACGTTTGATTTGATGATCGCGACATCTGACTCAAAGCAACTGAGGAGGTGACACTGACAAGCTATCGACCAGGGAGACAATAGACCAATGATGGAGGAAACACACATAAAATGATGATTTAGCATACAAAAAGAGCTTCAATTGTTTAAATAGACCTTAACTCACGCATTTTTTTCTTTGCAAACACCATGTCTGATTTGAAACTGAATCAATATAAATGGCCCTGAATCTTTGTTTTTGTTAAAATAAAGAAAGGTTCTGCAATAACTGTTATAACTTGTAATGAAACAGTCAAAAATCCCATTAAATCTGGTTTATAAAACCACAGTGCATGGCTAAACTTTCTAAAACTGAAGTTCTTGTTCAGCAGACAGTCAGAAAAAAATCAATGGGAATAAAAAAAAGAAAGAAAATAAATATCATTCAGATGTTCGGTACCGCCTATGTAAGTCTCCTGCAGAGAATTCCCTTTTCCGGACTTAAAAAAACTAATAGTGATTATTTAGTTACACAACCAAAATGACTTGTATGTTAAGGTTTTATTTTTACGACCGGAACCAAACAAAAGCACTTGGAAGACAAAAAAATAGAGCGGTTCAAAGAACGGAGGGAGAGAGAAAATGAGAGAGAGAAAGAGATATAGGGAGAGAGAAAGAGTGATAGAGAGAGAAATAGAGAGAAAAAAAAGAGAGAGAAAGAAATAGAGCTGAGAGAGAGTGGGAGACAGAGAGAAAGAGACAGAGAGAGACAGAGAGAGACAGGTAGAGACAAAAAGAGACAGAGAGAGACAGAGACTTTGCACATAATTGTAATTTTTGTTTTTATCTTTAACCGATAAATTTAAGCCGACCAATAGGTGAAAGGATATATATAAAGACGCAAAGAAGGAGTTAAGAGAAATATTCCAACTGATCGAAAAAATAATAACACAAGGAATAAAGAAGGAGGGAAGGGAAAAGAGGGATGCAATATAAAGAAATGCGAAACATATTCTGAATTATTTAACTGTTTGAAAGCGTATTGTATATTATGGATAAGAAAGGCCTTGAATTTTGTTAAAAAAATGTGGTGTCGGGGTAAGTTGGGGATGAGGGGTAAGCAGGCGATTACGAAACTGTTACAACAAATTCCACTCTTTAAGACCGATAAGACCGCATCCGACTGAAGGCTAGCTTCAGGCAGCTTGCAGTACGTATTTCAAACAGGTAGTTCTACCAGTCTTGTGTGATTTATCTGTGCTTTTAAAACCATTCTACAGAAAGTTCTCTTCTCTTCTTTTCCACGGCAATAGTTTTATTTTAAGCGAGAATAACATCATAATTGATTGCTGATGTTCAAATTCAGACGTACTCCTAAGTACCTTATATCTTAGGCTCAGTAGTATACCTATGAAGATCCGCATTACGCCCGCAGTTTTTTCTTCAAAAAACACATACACGAACACATTGCTTAGAGTTTACATAGCCCGGCTTAAAATATTTGCAACGTTACTTAATTTGTCCTTCATGTATTTTCACGATGAATTATGCCTTTATTACAGAGTTTAAGCAGCAGCACGTGAGTATGACGCGAACGTCTGTGGGTCTATTTTTAGAAACTGGTTTCATTACTTTTATAGTTTCTCAATCTGCTTTCCCGATTTTCACGTACGCGTAGTGAGACACGGAGCGTGTGCTAAAGGTCTCTAATATAAAGAGAGAATCACGCATTTTTAGGATCTGAGTTCTCCATGCGAGGTTCGTGAAAGGTGTCTCCCTACATAGACGTTTTACCCCTTCTCCAGGTTTCGGAAATAAAAAAAAAACCTAGGCTTTCTATAAAAAAGAAACTTTGAAAAATTTGGTGTCAGTTGAATCCATTAGAAAGACCTCACCTAATCGCGTAGACGCCTACATAAAGGGTTGAGGCGCCCGGTATGAATGATTGATATCGGATGAGAGACTGAGCGTCCAAGCTCAAGTTGAAAACAAACTAAAATAATATAAGTTTACCTTGCGTCCAAGCACAATAGGTCGCCATTATGCAAGCGGGCATGATTTATGTTTTCTCATAGACGTAGACGGAAGGTTTTTCCCTATAAAACTTAGCGCAGCCGTCTGGTAGAGTTCAGATAGAATCTTTAAACTCCTCAGCCGATAGAATTAGGAGGGATCTATTGTCTGAAACAGAGGCACTTCAAATCTGTAACTAAAAGAGAAGACTCGGATTTCTTGCTATTTTTGAGAAGAAAAACCCTAACCAAACGAAAGAAGCGGGTGTCTGCTATAAATTACCAAAAAGCAGAAACTGTAGCAGCTCCAAAATGGTGTACACTGTATTGTGATAATTGATTTAAAAACTCAAGAAATCGTGTGTGGTTTTCAGACAGCAGGCATTCTCTAGATATAGACAAGAGAAAAGAGAGAGAGAGAGAGAGAGAGAGAGAGAGAGAGAGAGACAGACAGACAGACAGAGAGACCGAGACAGAGGGAGTGGGAGAGGGAGAGAGACAGAGAGAGGGACAGAGAGATACAGAAAGAGACAGACAGACAGACCGAGCCAGAGACAAAGAGGGAGATAGGGAGAGAGAAAGAGAGAGAGATGAGATGGGAACAAAATATATCGGGGAATTTTAAGATAGGAGGACATTTGGTACAAAATTTGAGTCAAAACAAAGCTAATAACAAGTAACCAAGATGTATCGGTATTTAAACATTGGCAGGACCAGGATGAAATGGCATTATAGGAGGCAAAGAGAAACGTCATTTCCAGACAAACATAGCAAACAAAAGATAAGAAAGTAAGCGGAAGCATGGACTAAAGATGCGTTAAGAAAGAAAAGATAGATTTCAAAAGATAAATAAAATAAAAAACGGAGAGAGTCTACATGATGATGAAGATGCATAGTGAGAGAGTTAATAAAATGAAGAAAGAGAAAGAGAGAAAAAATGAAGGAAAAAACAAACAAAGGCAGGCTGGAACTAACCAGACCAATCCAAACTTTATCATAATAGAGAAACAGAGAACCTCGTGAATGGGGGGAGAGGCAGGAAAAGAGAGCTAGTAAGGTTAAGAGAGGCATTCAGAGAAGAGAAGAGAGAGAAAGAGAGAAAGAAGAAAGATCCATATGCTTATATATATGACCAATCCATTATTTATCATACTTTCCATCTAAGTTTGTATGCATAAGAACACTGCCCTGCCAGTGCTGTGTGAGCTTCTCGAGGGCCACCAAGCGCGGTCTGGGAGAGCTGGAATCTCCTAATTACCGTAATCCCAGGCCGGGAACACCTCCACCCAGGTGACGGGCTGGCGATAATTTCCCAGGCATCTTACACCCACCAAGCTAGTCAGCAGCAAAACCAAAGGAGACTAATGGCACCTGAAAATTGCCATAACAAGATCATCTCGATTGATCAGGTTCCGTTTGCAATACAGGGCCGGTGAACCAAGAAGTCTGCAAATATGTTCTTTCCAGAACCAGGAATGAAAACAACCTTCTAACACCTTCCATTAATATTTTTGTGTCTTTAATTATATATGTGGGCGACCAAAGACTATTTTAGAAAAGAGCATTGAACATTGAGTTGTAATAAAACTATTTTAGAGATGTTATCTAGTTCAATTCAGGACATCTCGGCTTATGGAAAGGAAAGGGGGAACTTTTAAAGGCAAAATCATAGGCTTGATAACGTTATCGCTTGTAAAGCTCCAAACGTGCCTGCGTATCGACAAAAACTCAAGGTAATTTTGTTGTAAAACTTGACACGCAAAATACTACCCCACGCAATCGTCAATGAAGTATTGATCAAAGGAGAGACTTCAGTATCCAGAAACGTCGTCACCAAAGCCCAACATCTCATATAGTACAACTCGCACGAACACTGGTGTCTAGTTAAATAAACATCTCGAGTTACAGTTATAGCGGTAAAGACCAGCTATTCCCTACTGCCAGTTCCATCTACACAGCCAAGAAATGAGGGTGTATTATTGATGATCAGGTGGGGGAAGGGGGTTATTAACTCTATGAGCTGAACGGAAGAAAATAGTTAAAGCACTGAGTACTTTTCAAAGGACTTTAGGCTACAGGGATGTAAATGAGGGTGTGTTGTTGCTGGTTAGGTTGTGTGTGGTTAGAGGGGGGTGCGGGGATGGGTATGAAAAAGTCTTTAACCTGAACCAATACTACTAGGAATTGAATGGACGAACAGCACCGAGTACTTTTCTTTCTAAATGAAAATGACGTTATCTGAACTGAATCAATGTTAATTAGATTGGCAGAAGTTTATAAAAGCTCTTTGGCAAAGAATCATGTGAAAGTGGCGTGAAGTCATTACGTTTTTGTCCTCAATGAATTAAGTTTTCAAGAAGAAAAAAAAACAAAACTAAAATGATCGCCACGCAAACAAGACAGCAAAGTATAAAAAACACATTGAAGTCGAGTTATTTGAAATTTGTGAAGAAGCTACAAAATGTTACAAACAGCTGAGGATTGTCTGGTTAAAGGACATTTTCAGAGAATCTCGGTTTTAAGAGACACCTCAATCTGCATTCAAAGGAAGTTAACTATAACAAAGCAACAGCGAAATCTGCCTTAATGCAATTCAGAGTGCCTGCTAAGTTATGATCAAGCAGGCCCTTTAAGCTTCAAGGGTATTTCCGTAAACAGGAACCAATAAAAAATGCTCCAACTTGATCTTAGCAAATGACGCAATAGGATCGAAATACACACCACAAGGTCGTTGAGACGCAGCGAGTCCTTTATGTCAACAAACCTACATCGTATAATGACAACGGTGCAGTTTATCTTATCAGCAAAGTGCAGCATAACATGAGCGTTGTGCAAAACCGAGGTGATTTTTATGTTCCCAAAGTGACAATAATATAATTATAAACACTGCAGCTTTGTCACAATATCAGAACAATGAAACTACAGCGCGCTGAAGTGACTTCACTTCCTTTCTCAGACAATGAAAAGAAAGAGGAGTTGTTGGCTTAACCGCACATTTTGTTGCATCATCTAAGTTAAGTTATACAACAATGCTCAGAGCGTTTAAAGGAAACTTCCTATTGAAACAAACACCTAATGGGCTCACCACTTTTTACAAAATCTTACCTTATTTTTTGAGTGTGAGCGATATGAAAATTAGTTTGATTTGTCCTCGAAATTTGTAACAAAAAACAACTTACAAATATCCGTATCAGGCTTTGGGTTGTATCAATAATTATAGCGCTTGAATCAGCTATTTGAAATCCATATTTTAAACTAGTCAGTAAATATGACCTCCGTTCAGACGCTAGGTGCTGATGCACTGTGTATATTTGATCGAGTAAAACATTACTGTAAAAACAATATTTTCCAACATGTGGTATTTTTTGCATGGTTTTCTTTCATCATGGCAACTTTTTCAGTTAGTTAAGTTAGTTGGATCTCGCGAAGCTCCTGCTTAAATCACTGTATTAGCAAAACTCATAAAAAAGCAGAATGTATGGATTAAATATTGATAATGAAAAGTATAATGTTGACCGTTGCAAACCTTAAAGACATTTCTTTCAAAACTATACCTGTATAACTATAAACCTTATATTTAAGTCGTAGATAATAATGAACGCTCAGCAATTTGAGGATTGAGTATGTTAAGACATATTGAATAACCATAACGTATACAAAGCTAAGCTATCGAAGTACTTTTGTTCGATTCTGTTTCTTCTGTTTCACATTGGCACTAGAGTGAAGAAAATTTCCGAAGTATCCACTAGTTATAAGTTACACATTGTAAGGAATCACAGGATTCAGGTATACAATTTAGATGCTTAATAATTTTCATATATCATTTTAGCGGAGCACAAAACGCGTTCTCTACTCAGGTCATGATATTGCCGAGGTGCCGTGAAGGGTGGTAAATTCAGGCATACAATAAATAGCGCTGGTAGAACTAATTAAATCACATCATTAATGAACCAAAGAAGCTAGTTTTGTGAGAGTTACTTTTTCGACTTGCATCATTTATTAATCCAGAAGTCAATACACTCGTAAGTTTATTTTGACAGGGCAGAAACTGATGATTCTGTAGCTATGACAAACCGAGTCAAAATAGCATGGGCAGAGACATCGCTCCATAAAATCAGTTTTCTAAATTTTACAAGAAAACAGGATGAGAATCCAAATTTAGCTACAGCAATTACAGGGTCTGACGTTTTAGTTCTAAATACATTTTACCGATCAAGAGTTTGTGTTGTTTTCAAGAGCAAGTCGTTGCTCGCTAAGACATTAACTTTGCTTGCCAGACTCAGGAAAACAAGAAGCTACATAAATTAAAAGCTAAGGTTACAGGACAGGCGAGATACTCTGCGAGGAATCTCTCTCGTGTGGTCTTGTTAACCGAAGGCTAAAAGTGCTAATCAAGGCAGTAGAGACAACCAGAATAAAAGTGAAACAGGTGATTGCAGCGTTGTTGCTGTCTGCAATAAGCTGATGTTGATCAGTAATAAAATAAAATAATTATCATGATAGAAAATGTGGCAGATAGTGCCAGATAATTAATTTGAGGTCAGATAAAATTTTAATAGAAGTAAGACATTATAACGTCAAAGACTAAACAATAAGGCAGAAAAACAACTTGCGGATGCAATCTAAAAAGAGGGGGAGAGGGGATTGAGGGAGAGAGACAGAGAGAGACAGAGACACGGACAGAGCCACAGAGAGAGACTGAAACAGAGTGACGGACAGAGATTAAACATCGGAGATATTAATGAAATGAGTGCACATTTTAAATTAACTATGACGACTAAATGTGACTTACATAAAAGTATGGCTGAACCCGAAGCATAGGTTTAGTAAACAAACTAGAAAAGTACCGTACGCCTTTCTGTTCTGCTCTAGTCTAAAGACAAGACTTTGGCAAGCAGGCGGTTTGAGACAGTGTTTGTGGCTAAAAATAGATTAAGGGCTGCTCTTATACTTTCCCAGTGTTACGAGTTATGTTTCCTATACTGACTGTACTTACATCAACTGATTTTCTATCTGCCACTCAATAACAGTAACTGTTGCAAAACAGTTTTTCTGTGTACATTTACAATCTACAGTAAAAATATTTGGCATTGCGAAGCAATAGAGGAGAACAAAAGAAGGCCAAACGTGGCATGCCAAGTAACAGTTTCCTATGCACAAAGCTGCTAATGAAGAAGAGCTTATGGATTAAAGAGAATGATAAAATAATCCCTCTAAGGATCGTCACGATATGCACTCGTAAAGTTTCCGAGAATCAAGCCAAATATTAATGCTCGATCTAATCTCCTGATTCAACTAAACCCTCGCTAAAAAACTAGATGGACAAGTGAGTACACAGCTAAGATGAAAACGTTCATTTGTCATAAAACAAGCGTTTAAGGGTGTATCATTAATTGCTACTTTACAGTTATCTGGCTAACTTAAAAAGCAGGTACAAGCTGGGCTAGAAACAGTAAGAAAAACAGTGGTATGAGGAACCGGAAAATTTTCATACAATTTAAAATCTCTTTTAAACCGCGCTTCTCTCATGACAGACATTTTCAACTTCAGAAGCTGAGCACTTAAAAACTCCAGTATTTGCCCCTTTTTAATGATTAAAAAACATTACGGCTATTTCCCCTTATAAATTATTAGAACAAAGTACAAAGATATACAAATCCGCTTAAACTAGATCTAGATTTAGATGTTAGTACATAATTTTCACAACAAACAACCTCAATGCATTGTGTTCCTAGCTAGACACACCTGCCTACCCAGGCTGCGCGCCCAATTAAACAACATAATTATATGATTGCAATAAGCTGACTGATTTTAGCCGATCTCAAGGGGATAGAACTTGAACTAACAGGAGCAAAACAAACTAAACAACATTTTGTTTCAAGCAACATGATATGACAAAAATACACGAAGATCTAGTTAAGTAGGTCAGGCATTTAGATATATATTTTATAGACAATGATGAACTAGATCTAATTTTATTGTTGTACTACCAAGACTGCCTCAGGCAACTTAATAGACTGATTTAATTTGGAGAGTAGCCTTCCTTACAGTCTTATTTTGTCTAAAGTAGAAAACTATGAACAAAACTATCCTAGTAACACTAGGATCACAATAGTGGTGCGAACTGACGAACACACACTCAAAACACGAACAATGCAACTTACCTTCATGACAAAGTTAGTCCAAGGGAAAAATATGAAATTATCAATTAGAATATCGGCACAGAATAAAACAAGTTTATTATAGGTCTAGTCCAAGAATGAAGATGTATGTCACTAACCGAAAATAAGCAGTATAAAGTAATTTACATTTATAAAAATGGATGGTTTTAGAACAGCTTGACTCGATGTAAGTATGAAGGGTCCGCCAACACTAGGCCTGTGGGACTGAAAAATGAAAGCAGCGCATAGCGCACGGGCCAAGCTAGGCCTAACTTGTCGCAGGCGCGCACGAGAGAGATAAAGAGTGTGGAGAGAG
>BMAT01007294.1:269816-287756 GCA_019649035.1 Elysia marginata
TCTTCTTCTTCTTCTTTTTCTTCTTGTTCTTGATCTTTTTCTTCTTGTTGTTATTGTTGTTGTTATTGCTGTTGTTGTTGTTGTTCTTGTTTTTCTTCTTCTTAATCTCCTTCTTCTCTATTGTTCTTGTTCTTTTTCTTCCCCTTGTTCTTGTTCTTCTTCTTTTTTTTCTTCTTATTTTTGTTGTTGTTGTTCTTCTTCTTCTTCCTCCTCCTCCTCCTCCTTTTTTTCTCCTTCTATTCCCCTCTGTTAATCTTCTAATACACTAAATGGACAACAAATTATGAAGAGAACCGCGTTGATTCAAAATGCTCCATAGTTATGTGGTATTTTATCATTGCAGCAACGCTAACATAGTGACGGGTTTGGACTCTTTACAAGCCTTTGCTCTGACAAGACGTTAACAAAAATACTAGTTACAGCTATATAATGAAGCCATGGTAAATCCCATTTACCTTTTTATCTCATACACTAAGACATGAAGATATATGACCCTTGGAGGCAAATACTTAAGATATCTTAAATGGAAGTAACATGTTTACTTAGTGCCTCTATCTATAATGTCAAAGAAGAATGCTCCTCCATTTTTTCCTTAAATAATCAAGACTTTCCTTTACACAAAAGAAGTCTAGACCTCACGACAAGGTTTAAATAATTTGCAAGTAAAGATTTTCAGAGACAACAAACTTGCCACTTAACACCATAAAAGCCTTTCTTTCCCAAGAATAATGGGTTCTGAATGGCGAAATTGCCTTACACTCTTTTTGAAAATCATAAAACATTTTGTTTTGTTTCGTTACCTGTTTATGCCTTTCCTATTATTTCCTATATTAACTGCTGTGGACAATGTAAAAGTTTTTTTAAAGTTTGAGATTAAATTTTGGTACGTGTTAACGTTTAGACCAAAGGAAAAAAAATCTACTGACAAACCGTGTTAATTTTTTTACTTGCAAATGTTTTTTTTTCTGTCAAAAACATCAACATTAGTTCATATCGATTCCAAGAATGTTTTTAGTTTCATTTTTTTTCAACTGACTGGAAATGCCGTACATGAGACTCAGTGGAAAATATCACAGTTATTAAAAAGAGATAAAGTGTTAAATATTTAAAACGCCCAATAATGTGTGAATTGCAATACACACAATGCGATCGTATGACCTTTGAGGAAGAGAAGAAAAAGGAAAAAGTTTATAAGACACAAGTCCGATACTTGACTTAAAAAGATATTCTAAAAGACCACGTTGTTAATAAAGTATTATAAGAAAACCCTTACAAAAAACGTTTCAACTATTGATGGAAGTAGGCTGTGAGCGAGGTTGTTGTTGTTAGCAAGTCTTGCCTGCGGCCCAAAGTGACAAAGATAGAGCATCGATTCAGCTGCAGACACACATGCAACACTGCAACGGTATTGTGCACTCAGCAGTTGCCCGTGTAGCAACATATCAAATTGTTGTGATCATAATTATGGTATTTGTTTGATGGTGAAATGTGGAGTGGGGTGGTGGGTCCTCACTGTCAAAGCTTGAAAAAATTCTGCAAAAATTTATGACCTATTACATGATTTATCTTTTCTGTTTTAAAAGCTTTCTGTGATAAAGATATAATGACACACTGTTTTATAAGTAAAAAATTATCTTCTATCTATGCACAATTATCTAACTTACAGTATTCAAATGTCACTGGAAATTCTTTTTCAAAATTTGATAACAGCCGTCCACACAGTAAATGCTAGCTCGTGATTAAAGCGACGGACTGCGTGCGGTACACGGTAATAAAGAACACTGTTCATCGTGCTTGTCGAATTGCACTCACTTAAACCGCAAGCTAGGGTTTACTGTGTAGACGTAGACCGGTAATTTCGTTCGATAAACTTCACCGTTCATAATTGGGTTTAAATTTTCAAATGAAAACACTAGTTTGTATAGTTTTGGCAATATAGACCATAAGCACACGCACCGTGTCTCACTACGCGTACGTGAAAATCGGGAAAGCAGATGGAGGAAACTATAAAAACAATGAAACCAGTTTCTAAAAATAGACCTACAGACGTTCCCGTCATACTAACGCGTTGCTGCTTAAAGTCTGTAATAATTCAGAGTTATTGAGAGGTAAAAATCGCTGCTTGCTTGGAAATACAGTATGCAGTAGTGATCTTTTATCGCTTACTTTTAAGATGTTTAGATCATATCGCATTGGTTTTTTAGCGTCCCGGAATCATGCACTTCCAAGACTGAGATTGGATACGATAATTTTCGGCGAAAGACAAGCTTTGTAGAAGCAACTTTAACCTGCCCAGCCACACATTGATCAAACACAAATCTTATATCCAAGTAAACACCATGTCTAGCAGAGAATGTCATACATATCTAACGAAAAAGTCGCAAAGATGCAGTGCCTTTCTTGAATTCACAGTGGGTCCTACAGTTTCGAAGTTCGTATAGTTATTATTTTGATCTAGTTTATTAGAAAACAAATGAGTGTAAGATGATAAATGATGATAATGCATGAATGGCAAAGCCCCGACATTTTCAGATAAAGGCAAGTTTATATGGTCTCCACATCACCACCCTATTCAAAAAGGGTCAATCTGATCTCCAACACAACTTGTAAAAGGATCATGGTTTCACTGATCTCTAACACAACTTTTAAAAGGATCCACTCTGATTTCTAACATAACTATTAAAAAGACCCACTCTGATTTCTAACAGAACTATTAAAAAAACCCACTCTGATTTCTAACAGAACTATTAAAAAGATCCACTCTGATTTCTAACAGAACTATTAAAAAGACCCACTCTGATTTCTAACAGAGCAATTGGAAAAGACCCACTCTGATCTGTAACAGAATTATTGGAAAAGATCCACTCTGATCTGTAACAGAACTTCTTAACCAGCCAAGTCCCCTAGTCACTGCGACAACACACCCCTGTAGACATACCGTATTGAGAATTTCATTGACACAGGCTTGACCCACATCTTTAAAGACCGGACCTAGGCCTCCGTACTCAAAGGGCCGGACCCGACCAGGTGAAGGCCCACTTGGATCCACAGCGAGTGGTACTCACGGAAATAATGATTACCTAGCGCCACCGGATGCACAGAACTGGTATCATATCCTGGACCAGCGCGTGCCAGACCTTTCAATTAAAGCGTATGAACGTTAATAATTAGCGTTTCGCCTCGCTAATGTTGCACGGAGAGCTATCTTTCCGCCTGCCTGGTTGACTGTGCGTCTGAAGCTTTCTCTTCCTTTTTGTTTCTCTATGTCTTTCTGCGTGTCTCTCTCTGTCTTTCTATCTCTTTCTACCTACAGTTTTTATGGGGCTTTTTTGACATTTATTTACCCTTTATGTCTCCTTTATCCTTTATTATTTCTATGTGCCCTTCCCACCCTTATTATTCAATGATGTATCAGCTGTTAAAACTCTGTAAAGCTTTTATGCTAATTGTAATGTGCAAATGTAGAAACACTAGAGCCAAAAATGATCAAGAAAATATTAAAGAAAAACAAACAAAAAAAAAGATAAGAAGAAAAAAAAAGAAAAATGTTTAATGTGTAAAAATATAAAAACAAACTGCAACACAACGATTGCAGCACAAACAACTAAAGAAAAGAGCTAGTTGGGGTGCACAGTACCCGAACTCGTCGAGTAATGGACTAGACTGTGTCACAAGTTGCCTTTCACGTCCTTATGTAACTGTATACTGACTGAATCAGTCCCATTTTGAAAACATCGATTTGCATCTTATTACAATTCGTACTCTACTCCTCTAATCATCACTCTATCGATAAATGTTTAAACACCCCAGCCCCCCAAAATCATCCTCTTTTTAATTTTTTTCCTATGACTGTTTTCGCATACTCTTAAAGCTATGCTGTGTTATATACTAATATTCCCTATTTCTATCACTTTCTCTTAATTATTACAAAGCATTATGTCGGTTTTCACCTCCTGATAATTAAAAAAAAGACCCAATAATTCAAACAACAAAAAACAAAACAAAATAAAAAACGAACAACAACAAAATTACACACACACATACAAAACTCCGAAAAGTTCTGCTTTTCATATTATTTCTTAAAAAAAATAAAATTTTTTTTTCTCGCTAACTACGAAGTTTGAAGAACGGCAACAAACTAATCACATCGGCTGGGTATGATACATTTATGACGCACTAGCTACGTCTCGAACTCTCGGATTTCGAATCAAGTTTCGTTCCTCTGATGATTTAGTGCCGAAGGGTATTCTTTCAAATCTTAAAATACAAAATTACCAAAGACCAAACCTCTTTTTTAATCGGTTTCTGGAGATGATAAAACCCTTCTTATTCATAAAAACTGGTGTTGGGGGAAATCTCAAAAAATATTGTGAGATTATATCCCATCTTCACGGAAATCGATGCCTTAGCGTCATTCGAAATTATACTTTATACATGTAAATCTTCTGAAAGCCGGATCAACAGGTTTTATAAGGTGAGCATTATTAACAGAAACACAAAAAGAGAAAATGCCATAAAAAGAGATTGGAAGAGAAATAGAACGGTGAGAAAAAAAAGAAGAACCGAAAACAAGAAAGAATAAAGAGTGAGAAAGCAAGGTAATATAAGAAGGAGAGGGATACAAAGATGAGGTGAGGGTAGAAATAAAAACTAGGTTTGGGAAAATGGACTCAATGTGATCGATTGGGAGATAAAGAGAGAGTTACAGAGAGACAGACTAACACACAGAAAGGAAAAAAAAGAAAGGAAGAGAGAGAGAGAGGTAGAGAGAGCGTGAAAGAAATAGAGAGATAAAAAAGAGAGAGTTGCGAGGGAGTTAAGAGAGAGAGTAAGAGAGAGAGAGAGAGAGAGAGAGGAAGAGAGAGAGAGAGAGAGAGAGAGAGAGAGAGAGAGAGTCAAAACTAATAAGAGGCGTCAAGCTTCAGAGAATTAGCCAGCGGGCTTTCACACATTCACTATCTTCCTTCTCACTGTCTCTTCTTCCTCCTAAACCCTCTTTCCAGCCAGGCATTGTTTTCGCCTGAGGACACCACTCTATCTGGCTTGCGACTAATCTGTCCATCGAGATAGAAACCAGAATTGGAGGTCTAATCCGGAACCGCCCATATAGACCCGGCTTGACCTGCCTTCCTTAGGTAGGCGGCTCAAGCTTTACTAGAGAAGTTTGTACATGGTTGTGATCTAAAGGTTGCAACGTGTTGGGAACCAAAATAATTATGATTCTTAGCTATGTGTAAACATGTTCTTTCCTCGTAGTGAAATGAAGGACAAAGAGGTTCTGTGATGTAGTATGGTAGCATTGTCTTCTTTGTTAAAACAAAATGTTCTGCTAATATGAAATGTTGAATAATGCATGTGCGGATGTATGTCTAAAGGCATTGTCTTCTAATGCGTTATTATTATCATTATTATTATTGTTATCTTTTAAAAATTGTTTTTATTATTATTAAAATTACTATTATCATTATCTATACTGTTAATCTTACTATTATTTCAAGTTTACTATGAAAAAAGCAATATACGTCCTGTTATGGTAACTTTGAAAAAAAATTAAACATCTTAAATTTTTATACTCAATCTTTGTTTCACATTTAAGCTCATTGCGGACGTGCTGCCTGTGTTCAATCCTCGCTTTCGATGGTTTATGTATTTCTAAACTAGCTTAACTGTTGTGGCTTATCTTTATACCTGTTTGTTGATCAACTTTCATCAAATCTCTTTACGTTTATGATCGTGTTCTTTCCTTTATTTCACAGATATCTCAGCTTAGTATGCCATTTGCCGGTTCTCTGAAATGTTTTGTGGAAACGTAACCTAAAAGTGTCTATTTAAAGTTCAGTTCAGTTGCGCCAGTGTCCTCATTTGCAGCAAAGAGAGATGATTATAATAGACGAGATAGCATCAAGTTTTTGTTTAAATATTTCATATTTTTGAGTTATAGAAAACGAATATAAGAAATGAGGAATGCGAAACGTTCAACCACGTCCTGAGAAAATTAATCACGACCTTGAATCTTATCAATTTTTGCGGGCTTCTTTCTCTCGGCCAAATGTGAAAAACAAGACACAAAAGACAGGCAGTTGAGGCTTATCGGGCATTTTCCATCATGAATGGTCAGGTGCATAAAATAGGCCAGACAGAGAAGAGAGAAAAAGAGAGAGAAAGAGAGAGGGAGAGAGAGAGAGAGAGAGAGAGGCAAGAGAGAGGGCATGAATAAACACAAACGGCAGGGAAGTAAAGGATTTCAGCTAAATTAAAAGACCAGACTATCTAATGTTCGTGAAACATTCTTACTCGCATTCGCTGCTTATTCCATGGTTTGCATCTTTCACGCTTTACACCAACGACGCCGCGACAGAATGATGAGATACGTGAACAACAAGTTGATGTTATAAGTAACGCTCAGACAATATTAAATACAAAAAAAAACAAGTACAAAAAAAATTAAACATAAAAAGTTTATCAGTTAAAGGACACCAAATCCGAGTTCCGCAAGAGGAAAAAGCTCTGAATACCAAGAATTAATTTTGAACGTGTTTCGATCAATTGCTGCAGTCTTTGCTCTGTTCAGTCTTTACCATCTCTAGCTTTAGACCGCGATCTTAATCAACCCTAATAACTTTTTTCATTCCCAATTCATTATCTTCTTCTTCATTGTCTTTCTCTCTTTCTCATTTCTGCGTCTTCTATCTGTACTCCTCCTCATCCTCCTCCTTCTTCTTCTTCTTCTTCTTCTTCTTCTTCTTCTTCTTCTTCTTCTTCTTCTTCTTCTTCTTCTTTGTCTTCCCCTTCGTCTTTTTCAACCTTTCTTTCTTCTATTCCTTTTACTTTTCCTTTCTTTTCTTTCATGTCAGCCTTTCTTCCTTTTCCTTCTCGTTCCTCCTCTTCTTCTACTTCTTACAATGTTCTTGGTTTAAATACGCAATAGATGTTGCTTCGAGCCAATAAATCTGAGGCGAAAAGTACACAGCTTATACTCTTGGGAAACTCGGCAAGATGAATCCCAAATTTTATCTCTTTTTTTTTTACTCACCTTTACAATGTGTCATGTCAGGCTTCAGTTCGAACTTCATCCCATCTCAGACCAACACAGACACATACAGCGTTGGAGGCAGCAGTAGTAGACAGCGGCCAGGACTTGTAACCAGTGAACCAGAGACGAGGCTTGTCCAATCAGTAGTTTAAAGGCGAGTCCTGACAAACTTGGGACAGCAAAGTCTGGAGTGTAGAGCTGTTTCTTCCGATAATCTCAACCAGTTATGCAACGAGGTGCATGTATACCTTTCCAGGTATCGACTTTAGTTTTTTTTTTGTCATTCATGGCCCAACTATCAGTGCTGATTTACCTAAAACTATTTAATTTCCATTTCAGTTTTTGTACTTTATTGCAGCCATTATGATACAGGAGGAAGATTTTTACCATGCTACAGATTATCATACTCATAAATAGTAGTCAACACTGATATCATTCGTTCATACAGTATTTTGGTGGAAGGATAGTCGACTCGCGGGAGATAACTCTGTAACAACTTTTTTGAATGCTAACTTTGAAGTTATCTCCCTTGCAATAGCAAAGCGACTAAAATATTGCATCTTGCAAGACAGTCCTACCTAGATTGATGAAGTAACACGTGATACCCCCCCCCCCCACACACACATACACACACCCGATAAAATCACCTGTTGAACTTAAAAATGAACTAATTGACGGTTACCTTTCTAAAGTAAACAGTGTGATACTAGGTTTGAATAATTAAGAAATCGAAGTTCGAGCATTGAGTATAAAGCTTTTGGGCAAGAAAGCTTGTCAAACCTTAATAAAGAAACGGAAGTAACAAAATGACAGAACTTAACTTCAACTCATCATTGCTCTATAAAAGCAAACCAAGATAACAGAGAGAACAGATTGAAATTTTGGTGTGACCAGAAAAAAAAACAATCTACCGTAGTCCGAACTGGTGCGCTGTAAGAGGATTTTGAGGAATGTTTATGTACATTAGCCTAAAGTAAGTATTCAACCTGAAAAAAATATCATCATTATGGTCAAGGCATAAAATATAGAAATAAACTGTTTTCGTAAATCTGCAGAAAACAGCAACCATACTAAAACAATAGGGAGAACCAATTTAATAACTGTTCCAGTTGAGATTGGAAGAAAAGAAGAAATAACCAAGTAAAAAAAAATCATACACTTATGATTCAGTGTAAGTTGTTGTAAGCAAACAAGAAATTTGCCATAAGATTATCGGTTACGTTTTTGTTAATTTTATGAATCAAACTATATTTCTGTTATAATGCAGATTGAGCGCAAGCTACAGAAGATGCCGGACACCGCCGGCAATATGTGGACTAGAGCTCTATTTTGTCAATGGATCAATGTGACTGTACATGACATTGATCCGCTAAACAAAAAGAGTTCTTGTCCACACTTCCGGGAGTGCAGCTCGCCATCTTGAATGTAACGCGCTATTTTTAAATCAACCAAAAAACCGTAAAAACAACAATTCGAGACAAAGGTTTAATTTAAATAGCAATCTAAAGAGGTGCGACTTACTGTGGAACTTCGCTCTGCATAGACGAGTGCCTGGACATGGACTTGGGCGAGAGTTCATAGTCGCTGTCGGACCTGTAGAGGAATGACTCGCGCCGCTGGGGCAGGTTCTGGAGCACCAGGGCGGAGGACGGGCTGCCACCGTCCAACGGAGACCGACCTTGACCCCCGGGACCATTCTCCACGTCAAAGCTGGATGGAGGACACACAGACAAACGTACAAGGTTAACTTTTTCATTTAGAACCTTTTTTTTTGCTTCTCCTTATGATATTTGAAATTCATCTTTTTTACTCGAGAGTTTTGTCCAAACAGGAGTTCATATCAAATGAATATGGCTTTTTTTCTGTGAGGATCTGGCACTCAAAGAAACGGGAACAAACAAAATCGACAGAGTTTGGAACACAATTTTATACTGCCCAATCTGGACATGGAAATTTATAAGAACATTTTATAATCGCTAATATATCATGTAATCAACCCATGTAAGCTTTCCTTTACATTTGCAAAAAAATTAACCTTCTTCACGTAATGGAAAATATTTTTTCGAGAAGACAACTCTTTGAGCATCATTAATGAGCAGAATCGCATAATGCTCGCGTAAACAAATGATGAAATAGACTGTGGGATATAACGATATCGACCTTGTAACCATCGAGTAAATGCTAACCTGAACAATCAAAATGTCTACTCAAAACACTTGAAACTGAACAGCTATGACTCACACAGTCCAAAGACTACAGATTTATCTTAGTATTAAAGACGTAATTTTCTATGCATGTATTTATTGGGATTTTTGCTGATTTCTTCTATGCAAAGAACGATGTATATACACACATGTACGATCTTATCTCTCCCCAAGTCCTCCCTCTCTCTTTCTCTCCTGCACTATCACATCCACCTCCCTTATTCTGACTTTCGCTTTCACAGTCTTTGCCTCTCACTCTGTTTAGCTCCCCTTTTCTCATTTTGCCTGCGTCTGGTCTACTCTGTTGCTGTTCCTGGATCACTTTCCTAAAGCATCTGGACTTCTCTTTATCTTCTTCCCTTTTTTCTCTCTTGCCATGTCTGCACGTTGAAAGCTTTATATTTTTAGAAAAAAAATCAAGTGAATCGATCTAAAATGACCCCACTCTCATGAAAGTATTGGACGCCAGAAAATTATGACACGGTATACGATTAGCCTACATTGATTTACCGACAATCCTTCTAAACGGCATCAACTAAATAAACCTATTTTCATACTAATTTCATACTACTTCAGACAGAACCAGCAGATCTAGTAATCCCCGATTAAATAGGACTTCAGAGAAAGAAGTAAATTCACGCATTTTACCAATTATTTATAGCTAAATTATCCAGAACAATTGGAGCATGAGTTAGCAACGAATTTCAATTGGGAAATCATTTATGCTGCAACATCTAACGTATTTAGGGACATTCAAAGGACATTGGCCACGTAGAATAGAGTTACAGACAAATCATCAAATGCGATCTTCCTATTAAGGGGTGGAGAAATTAGTCTTTCATAAAAAGAATTTTTCATTGGCAATTAGACAGATCCACAGCCTATAATAAGAACTAAAACATTTCAAGGTTTCTGTTGAAAGGTTCTGTTTTAGCCGGGGTCTATTATGCTTGAAAATATATAAATCTGACACAATGGAATGCAGAATTCTGGATCATATATATTATAACGCAGGAAAAGAGAACAATCGATTAGCAAATACATTTCGCAAAAAGATTCAAAAGCGGAAGAATACCCATAGATAAGTAATAGTTTTGACCGCTTTCGTCGTAAAGTCTAGGTAAGATTTACACCTAGAATCCAGGTGGCCTATATATGAAAAATCAATTTGATCTAGAAATTAATCAAGAAAATCTGGGTTTAGATCTAGACCTATAAATCTTGATATAGAAACTAGACTAGGTCTAGTATAGACCTAACGTAGGTTTAGCGTGGACTTTATTCTTTCGTTTCAGGCTCTGCGTGTTATTTTTAAGGTTTAGGCCGAAAATTTTCGATTAATATGGAGCGAGAGCAAGAGAATGAAACAACGAACAAATTATTATGAAAAACAGTTCTTTTATGGACAGACGAGATGGCCCAGTCGAAATTAAGCACTAAAACATAGTGAAGTTTGTATGGAAAGGCTCAGTATTGTTGAAACCTAGTTCTGTCCAACTTGACTTAAACAAGACTCTGCGGAAAACCCCTTTTTCGACATTTAAAATCTGAATGAGGCTGACCTAAATCTGTTCTTTGGTGCGAAATTGTGTATCAAAAGTGCTCTAAGAGCGTTTTATTCCAACAGCGTAATATTTTTTTTCGTATTGTGCTACAGCAAAAGGTGTGCAATCTGCTAGAAGGAATGCGGAAGAGATTGTGAATCCCAAGAGGTGACGTCGATTTCCCAAGAGGTGACGTCGATTTCCCAAGTTGTGACGTAGATTTAGGTCAGAATCATTGTGGTCACGCTCTAGATCTAGGTTCAAAGCCTAGCTATTGCCAGAGCTTGAAGTGCATTCCAATAAAAAAGTATATTTTTTCATGATGCACCTGGCACAATGTAAATAACTAGATCTAGAATGATATTAAAAAACACCCAAACAGTCCTTGAAACCTAGGAAAGTTGAAACACCGCTAAACCGCGAAACACTCTACTAATGCGGTGATAGAAATCCAAATATAATGTACGCTTTGGTCCACTGACGACTGTTAGATCGATTCAAACGACTTTTGTTTTATTTCATAAAGAAAAAAAATAGATTACGAGGAATGTTATAGGAAAAATAAAACATTAAAACAACTAATGAAAAATAATTACGCGCTAGCAAAAAGAAAAAGAAGACAAGGCGACGAGACGAAACCATGGTTAAAAAAACCCACAACTCTTTTCTGTCTTTCATTTCTGCATTTTGTTTTACGAGCTGCTCTTCTAGGACTGCGTTGTTATGTTTATTCTCCCTATACTCATTTCTTGAAAAAAAAACCAGCAAAAAGTCATCCTTTTATAGTGATTTATTCGTTCTCAAAACTTGACATTTTTATCACCCAAACCTTAACTTTGCTGGAACGCATAGCTTTACTCTAAAAATACCCATTTAGTATTTATTTTGATCTGCTGTTTGAAGTTGATTTTTAATGTCCACAATAATTCTTCTCCACCCTTAGCTTTTAACGCGGCTATCAACATCATCCTTACACCAACTCTCTCTCTCTCTCTCTCTCTCTCTCTCTCTCTCTCTCCCCCCACTCTCTTTTACTCTCTCTGTTTCCCAATCTTTATCTCGCTCCATTCAACTCTAAAACAACACGCGCTGTAACATTTGTTCCTCCCTAAGAGCTTAGAACCACGACAAAAATCCATTTATTCATCAGAAAGACTCAAACAAATACCGCCACGCTACTTCTACACAGCGCCTGGACACGAGCGGGTTGCGCAGATCACTGAAACCTTTTATAGCAAGCATTGATGACTGCCAGTCGAATCCCCGAGATAAGAAGTAGTATCATTCTCATCTCAGTGCTCTCCCAAATGATTTGGCCGCGGGGGAGAAAACAAGCTAATGAACTTGTGAGATTTAACTATTGGGAACATAAGGACAGTTGTAAGTGATGAAATCCGTCTGATTTCTATCTTTAAAACAGGCCAGAGATCGGTAAAGGTTGCTTTTTAGGTTTTATGTAATTGTGTCGGCCTAGGAGACTTCGATGAATTCAAGCTACAACTAGTATTTCGAGGTAAATCTCTCGAAAAAACAGAGATGAAAAAAGTCCTGCTGTTTGGCACTGTTGTTTGTGTGTGAAGAATCTGTAGCAGACAGAACTAACGAGGTGCCTGCGGGGGATCTTGCATGTCAGAATGGCCTGGGGTATGGACATCTCAGAAACGGATACACAGTCTCAGAGAAGATTAGTTGCTGTTTTAAGACCATTAGTGCAACAGATACACTAATCTTGACTTCGTGTAAAATAACAGAAAAAATACCCTACAATACTGGCATTGCGAACCTGTGCAAAAGGTAGAAAGTGGGAAAAAATGAGGGAAGGGAAGGTCCAAGATTCTCTTAAACAAATACAGGATATTTGGAATACCTGTAATGGTTTAGATATTTTTTTGGTCCAGGGTCCTATCTGAATTACATAACCATGCTTCGAATACCGGCAGTACGACTATATATGATCGACATTCGAAGGAACAAACAAAAAATAAATACTTTATATAATGATACCACCATAATATTTAGTGGCCTTATATCAAAATCGCATTGTAAAGTACTCCCACGGGTTAAAGCACTTACAGGGCAATCTAAGACGAAAAGCAAGAAAAGCACAGAACAAAGTAATGTAAAATGAATTGTGCGAAAGACCGCCATCATCTCGTGTGGCCAATGGTGTTAACGCTTGTTTTTATTTTCATTTCCCTCGTGTCTATTGTATCGGAAACAACAGCAATGGCAATAGTAACAACAACAACAACAGCAACGACAATAACAACAGCAACGACAATAACGACAACTACAACAACAGCAGCAACGACGTTAGCAACGTCAACATCAAATAAGCGCAAACCTGCCAAAAAGGTACAAGGCCTGGTTATACCTTCATTCCAAAATCGGAATCAGACAAATAAACACACACACGCGCGCGCGTAACTCTACGACCAACTGTTGACGAGCTAAGCCCGAGGCATTTCCCCTTTAATTAAGATATTTGCAGGTTTTTCTCAGCCGTTAGGTACCAGGGGTGGAAGAATCAATAATGATCCATATCTTTTACATGCCAAAAGCTCTTCATCACCCGCTGTTGCTCAAGACCAACACAACAACCAAAGACAACCAACTGGAAAACATCCATTTTTTAAAGTTCATTCTCAAATGTATCTTTTATTGAAGGGCTGGGTGGTATTGAATACTGAAACTTGTCCATACGCTTAATAGATGAGCTTTCATTATGCTGAGGCTTATCCCTCAGAGTCTTTCAACATAACGAGACATGCTGCCGCTCTACGCCGCTGAACAGCTTGGAATCAACACAGAACATTGATTCTAACATCATAGATAATTAATTTTGAACGCAAAATGCATGATCTTATAATACCGCGGGAGAAAATAACAAATTCATAGAGGCTGAAGATGGACGTTTTTTTTTTACAAAGAACGTGGCCAAGACTGAAGCTGTGAACGAAACTTCAAGATTTAAAAAAGACTAGAGATCATTAGAATAAATCGAAAAAGTTGGTGCAAGAATAAGAAAAAGAGTGCACCGATGATAGAGCAAAATAAAAGAATCGAAAGCCGAAACTCTAAAAAATAAGGCGCAGCATTTAATAGCTTAAAACAGTTCATGCTCTGGTTCATTTTCCAGTTAGATTAGGGTGTGTCAGGGCTGCGTGTGCACAAAATGACGAAGCTTTTTATGGGAGACAAAGTCTGCTGCTCTAATAACCATGATCGAATGAGTGCTGAACAAACATAAGCTCGGGCTTAAAGCTAGAAAGAAGCCCTTAGAAACATCTCAATAGATTAGTATTTGCTTGTATAGCTCATGGAATAAATGTTTGTCGTATTTAAACAACCGAATCGCTACTGCTGCATAAGATAATAGCTACAATAACAAATGTGATGGCAGTTTGTAACTTTTTGAAAAGTACTAAATTGTACTCACGAAAAAATCTATAAAACTGTAATTACATGATAATCAGAAGAATTATATGTATCAAGCTTTTACTCGATGAAATATTTATGTAAAGTCTAAGCCATGTATATTTGAGAGGCTGAAATACGAAATACTCAGAAATAGAGAGGACAACGCTAAAATTTGGCGTACCTCAAACATTAACATGATGGAAGAAAAAGAATGTTACGGGTGTTTGTACTTTTATCTATTCACAACTGAACAGAGAAATTAAGCCTAGGAAACGAAATCCTAATCATTCGAGTACAGTAAACGAGAAGTGTTTTAGCGACGGCTGAAAACTAGTGTAAAGAGTGTGTTCAAAGCTAATAACCCGGCTCAGTGGCGGATGGAGCGAATTCAGAGGTAACCAAGCCCAACTTATAATGTTCTCTTACTAGGTATAACAAGCTTTTTGCAACAAAACACCGGAAAAAACAAGAACGCAATATTGATTTTTACCCATGAAGATCCTTTCGTCTCCTTGACAACTTAAAATCCTGAATGGGTCAAAAGTCTGTTAAAGCTCAGGAATGAATTATGTACAGAGCCTGTTGTTGCTATTATTATTAGAAGAGAGTAGTAAGAACTGATCTCACCCTCATGCCTTGCTATGTATTTGAACAATAGGCGGAAATTAGACGCCTCGGGAAATCTTTGAAATCTGTTCGAGCGCCGCAAATAAATCGAAAAAAAGGACACCGAAAAAAGTTTTTTTTGAAGGCAAAACCATTTCTGCGACTTTTATAGAAAATGTGTAGAAATTAAGCCTTAAAGGAAAGGGTTAGTTATTTGCTTCTCCCTGTTAAAGACTAAATTAAAAGAAAAAACAAAGTAGAATGCCAAGCTTTTTCTACAAACTTTCATTTTAATTTTCTTTTCTTTTTGCAATGTTTAGATAAGTTTTAATGACAAATATACATGCATAATGAGCAAATTTTCCGAATACAAAACAGTTTAGGTAACCCGAAATCGTAAGTAGTTTTCCAAACAGCAGTTTCAATAAACACTAAGACAGCACAAAGTAATTAGAAAATCTGTGAGCATTGTCACTCGCAGGACTTGTGCTTTTAATGCAAAATTTCTTTGGCCACACAACAAAGTCTATTCGCCAATACGAGGTTTTAAAGTAATTTCATTTGACAACAGGAAAACGTAAGCGAACCAAAACTTGAAAAGAACACAGTTTTGAAATTAAAAATCACAAAACAAAAGGTCATAATGAAACATTTTTGACACAAAGCCACCAGGAACCACTGGGGCTTATAATGCCAACAAGAATGTTCTATACGGATAAACCAAATAATAGATAACGGGAATGCAGTGATAAATTATTCAAACTTGAGAAAAATGATTTTCCCATGATTTAGCATAAAGAAAATGAAAGAGGGAGAGAGAGAGAGAGAGAGAGAGAGAGAGAGAGAGAGAGAGAGAGCGAGACAGACAGAGAGAGAGACAGACAGACAGACAGAGCCAGAGGGGGACAGACAAACATATATAGAAAGATACAGACAGAGAGGTTGAGAAAGACGTTTTTTTGTTGCGTTGAACTTCTCACACGTTTCCCTAAGATAAAGTGAGTAAATAACAAATGGGTTCGTAGATCTTGCAATCATCAATATCGTTTATTACTTCTGTAGCACAATATCTGACTAAAATTGATAATAACAAAAGTTCTAAAACAAAGACAGAATTTACTTGCCTCTTAAATTGATAAGAACAGTAGAGCTATAACAAAGACAGAAATTTAACTTCTTCTAAAACTTTATAAGAACAAAAGTCCTATAACAAAGACAGAAGTTTACTTTCTTCATAAATTGATAAGAACAATAGTTCTATAACAAAGACAGAAATTTGTTTTCTTCTAGATCAATAAAAAGGCTTCAAATGTAACCTTGCCCTGTTGACTTTTACAGCAAACAGGAAATCAATTAGAGCATCTTAACCAGTCGATTCACTGTTTCCGCTCTCTTCAAAAACTTTCTAGGCAAGCTAAAGTGTCAAGAGCAGGGATGACAGGCACAAAACTGCGAATGCTTGCACTTATTATCTACACTGCCACTTCTTGGAAACGTCAAGGGGATTCACTTATGATCAGTCTTCCTAGTTTTTATTTAACATCTCAGTTCTCTATCATCAGTACCGGTGTCCCAGTCTGTATTGTGTCATCGATCTATGAGCGGCTGAGCGCGCTTCTAGACTCAACAATCTGTATAATGTAAGTTCTGCGTCACCATTCTGTGTGCACGGGATTCAAATGGTAATGTGATGAGGTAAGCAGACATAGTGAGTGAGATAGACAAATAGATAGATAAACAGATCAACAGATAGATAGATAGGGAAAGACAGAAAGAAAGAGAACCAGATAAAGAGAGAGAGGGGGAGTCAGACAGACATACAGCATTATTAGAAAGAAAGATAGATAGAGAGAGATAGAGAGAGGGTGGGGGAGAAGAGAGTGACAGTCCCTGCACTCTTCTAAAATATTTACAACCTGTCCATGATAATGAGAAGTATAATAATGCCTTTATTTCTTGTTTTTGTTGCCTTGTCCAGGCTGTCTTATTTCTTCTTTTATATAATTTTTTCCCTGCAGGATTCGTCCTTCGCTTGATTTTCTTTTTGCATCCCAGATTCTGCTTTCTGGCACATTCCTTATTTAAACAGAAAAAAACTCACAAAACTAAATTTTTTAAGGAAGTTTCTTTTCAAAAGCCCCAAAGCTGCTTGGTTTAAAGGCTTCAACAATTTTTTGTAGGCTCAAAGCCTCACAGAAGTTTATTCTTATCTAATAAAAGCCAGAGTTTGAAAGCACAAAGAAGACAGTGGAGGCAGCAGGTTTTTGTAAAATAAATAACAAGTTCAGAAAGCACAAGGCTGGCAACAAAATCTCTTTCTCAAAAGGCAATATCTTTTTTTTTTCAAAACAAGAGGCTTAGATTAACTTACGCAGACTGACTTAAAAAGTGACGATATTTAAAAAACTCAATCTAAATATAAAAGAAAAAGAGGAAAGAACTGTTTGAGTAGGCTCCACCTAGCGAGACAAGCGTGTTATAGGGCGAGGGGTTTACTTGCCATTACACAGCTTCCTCGCTTTCAAACTATTACGCAGATAAGTAGCTCATAACTCTCTAAAAACGAACAAAAATAAAAAACTATTGTCTTCCAGCAATAGCTTGGAATCGCAATGCAAATCTAGTGTAATAGTCATATTCATGTGTATTGATTGGTCGAATCTTTGTACTTTTCTTTGGTTTGACTGGAGTTCAAAACAATGTTTAAATATGATGCAGCTTAATATTAGGACCTTAACATTTATAACTTTGAATTCAGGGTGTATTTTAAAGTATAAATAAAAATGTGGTTAGCGCCTTTCATGCCACAAAGGGGCTAAATCTAAGTCGACATTTTCAAAAGCTCATAAAAAATAATAGTTATAATGATAAGCTTTGGACGGACATGGTATGAAAATGGGTATTTTATTTCTCGCAAAACTGAGTTTTTGTGCGTTTTTTTTCCCAAGGCAGTGGTGGAATGCATCATGGTGCAACAGTAGATATCATATTAGCTTTCGGTTCGGAAAGAGAGGGATTCGGGTTAGAAGGAGAGACATTCGGGTCGGAAGGAGAGAGATTCGGGTCGGAAAGAGAGAGATTCGGATCGGAAGGAGAGAGATTCGGGTCGGAAGGAGAGAGATTCGGGTCGGAA
>BMAT01007294.1:288772-299326 GCA_019649035.1 Elysia marginata
GGAGAGAGATTCGGGTCGGAAGGAGAGAGAACCAGAACAGGTCGGAAGGAGAGAGATTCGGGTTGGAAGGCGAGAGATTTCGAATCATGGCTTGGTCAGACCGAAGTTTGGTCACTACACGTAAGTGTTCTAAGAGTACCCGGCTGTTGGAGATAGCATTGGATTTGTTCCCAGAGTCAGAGTGACGCAGTTTCTCTAACAGTTGCTCCATTAGCAATTCAAAAGGCTGGCAAGTCTTGTCGGGGACCCCATGTGATTGAGTGTGTAAGTGGGAAGGAGAAAGAAGACAAGACGTCATAAGTTAAGCATAAGATTAAACTAAAGGCCAAACAAAGGCAAAGTGAAGAAAGATAAGTGAGAGATTGAGAAAGGACGATTTTATGTCGTTCTATTAGATAAACATGTAAGTGAAGGAAGCTGGTGAACATAGTTAAATGGGAGAAAAAAACCCTTAAGAACTCACTTAGAATTAAAATAAATTAAAGTTCATATAATAGAACGAGGAGAGCTTATAGGGTATGTTAAAAGATAAAGAAGACTCTTAACGTGAACTATGGAGATAAAAGGAGGCCGCGTCCTCACAATTACAAATCTCCTATGGCCAGGGATTAATTTACAGCCATGTTTTCAGTGATCAATTTAAAGCCATGTTTTATCTAAGATCGGGTAACAGGGGTAGAGTCTTATGCGTGTTAAGATTTTTAAACTTCACTTTATATAACAGCGATTCCTCGTTTTGAACTTTTCTGTTAGAAAAAAAATCGAATGCTGTGAGTTAATTTTTTATAACCAGTGGAAAAAGAAAGACCATTGAAAGTATAAGCCACTATGGCCTTGGTGTTAAAATCTAAAGTAATTTTTTAAGCGAAGAAACTTTACATGTTCTTTTAAATTTTGTCCATTCTTTTTTTTTACAGGGTAGTAAAATGTAACAGCTTTGGCTTTTTAAAGACCCCTAAATAGTCCTCTATGAAAAGACGCCTACCTAATGAAATCGGCACAATGCAACAAGTTCGTTCTGCGCCAGTATATAATCAACAAAATTTAAAAGAACCCATTACTTATCAATCAAATCAATAAAATGGGGCAAATTTCAAAGACCTTGCCATAAACCTGGTGAGAAAAGTCCGAAAAGAGATGAATTATCTGAATCACGGCTGAGTAAACGGGCTAGAACCACAGACTGTGTGAGGGGCAAATATGGAGGCAGTGCTTGAGAAAAGTTGCTCTGTATGGTATGAAAAGTTAGCATGTCAAAGATGTATTACAATAAAAAATTTTCGAGAACTTATTTTCGTAGGAAGCCGTAGAACCTAACATCGAAACAAACTTAGATCGCTAATATTTTGATCCTTTGGCGGATTTGAAGGCATATGTATAAAAAAATCATTTTCATACATACATTGGGTATCCTTTGCTCAAACATAAAATAAAAAACTTGCCAACATTCAACAAAACACCAAAACAATAGCGGCCAAGACAAAGCAAGATCCATCACATCACGAACTGCAGAGAGTAATCTTGCTAATGAAGGACACCAAAACTACTTCTTTTTAAACGCCGAGACAGTGGACATCTTCCACGATATTCACTGCCAGTAGCAAGTATGCATTTAATTATGAGAGCAAGCCATTCACTAATGGAGCGCAAAATAATAGGGGAGTTTTATAAAATCTAAATATAAATTAAACCTCGAGGCTATAGACAGGCTACCGTAAGAATATCAGAAAATCTATTTAAAGTTGCTTCCATATCTGTAACAACAGGGAAAAGGAAGAAAAAATTGTTCATTGGGAAACGATAACAAAACAATTTTGATTTTCCGTGGAGTACTTTCTGCGGCGGATGGATCAAGCTTTGAGTGTTTGAAGACACAGCTCAACCGGTTACGCTGGTTGAAGCAAATATAAGGATCGACCAAAAAGACGTCTCGCCCCATTGTGCAGATATCTGGAAGATATTTCCTCAAGGAAAAAGAGTCGATACAAAAATTGACTTCTTCTACAAATAAAAAAAATTCTTTTATTGATCGAAAGTATCACCAAAATCATTGCATTTAGAGAGCTCAGTCGAGCTGGCGAGTGCTTGAAATAGCGCCAAGCCTTCGGAGTTGGGTGCAAGGTAGCATTTGGCCGTGTTTACTCCTCCACTAGATCGTGTGTGCTGGGGGAGTCGGGCGATATGTTTGCTCAGACAAGGCGGAGTAAATTGTCTCTTGCTTGTTCTATTGATATCTCTTAACGCAGGGTGGGCGAGAAAAGAGATCATAGTAATACAAAGAAGAGTGCCAGAGGAGGTATCAAAAGAGGAGGATGTATAGAGATGATGAAAAGAGAGAGGGTAAGAGAAAAAGGAAGAATACAGATAATGAGAGTTCTAGATGGTCTATAATTTCAACGAAATCCTCGTGAGTGAGGCTGAGTCCTCCAATACTTCTCGCCACTGCTAATTTTATACCTGTAAAATCTAATCTTTCAATAATTTGAGTCCTCTAATAGTAGCTGATCATAAATACGCAACATCATCGTAATGAGGAGGGTAACGTTTATGTGCAGTACGTTTTGCATATTTCACAATCGAATATATCATGAGTGACTAATGATGTCTTTGAATTGAAAGGTGTAACATGTAAAAAACCGAAATTTGCAAAATTTTGTTATAAAAGTTTATGACACAACCAATCAAAACCTGTAAGGTTTTACGACCCGTGAAGGGCGAGAAGGTTGAGCAAAAAGACACAGGGATAAAGCTGTTACTACAGGACTATGTATGACAGAAACACGGTGTTAAAGCTGGTACCACAGGACTATGTATGACTATAACACGGGGATAAAGCTGTTACCACAGGACCATGTATGACAAAAACCTGGGGATAAAGCTGTTACCACAGGACGATGTTTGACAAAAGCACGGGGATAAAGCTGTTACCACAGGACCATGTATGACAGAAACACCGGGATAAAGCTGTTACCACAGGACCATGTATGACAGAAACACGGGGATAAAGCTGTTACCACAGGACCATGTATGACAGAAAAACGGGGATAAAGCTGTTACCACAGGACCATGTATGACAGAAACACGGGGATGAAGCTGTTATCACAGGACCATGTATGACAGAAACACTGGGATAAAGCTGTTAACACAGGACCATGTATGCGAGAAACAATAAGTATAACGACTTTGTAAGAATCCTCTATACTAGAGGAGTAAGTAAATGCAAAAGGGAACACCATCCAAATATATATTTAACATACCGGTATTTGATTATCAGCAAAAGATAGCGTGTTTAAAATAGGTAGATTTTTTTCAAGGGATATGCCGAAAGCGACTTACAATCTCAAGGGAAAAACAATTAAAGAATTATAGAGAAGGAGAGCAAGGGACTGAGAGAGAGAGACAGAGATGCACGTGGTAGTTTAATAATTAAAAGCCAAACACAAAAAAAAACAGATAGAAAGCGAAACAAATGATAAGGGTACTGTTATTGACGTTGATTCTGTTTATAAAAAACAACCCCTAGCCTATCCAATTAAGACACTGCTCGCTGCTCGGGGGCACGTTTTCTCTCCAGTTCCAAAACAACTCTCTCGTGATGATTGCATTGAGAAAATTGCCATAAGGTAGGAGCTGCAAGCTCCCCAAGTACAAATTAAAGTAAACGGTAGGCAAAATAATGCAGAGCTGAGCTCTTATCATGATAACTTGTGAGGAACTACGACACTATCGAACTGAGAAGACACCACATCATGACAAGCTTGGCACGGTCGATACCACAAAGGTGAGGTGGAAGTCCAAATATTAGCAAGATGAGATATAGCATCGATAACACCAGAGACAACAATGGTCATCTACATGAATGAAAACAATTACAACAGGAGAGACAACAATAACCACAAGTATGAGAAGGACAAAAAGGATTGATTTTCTCGTGGAAAAAGGCATACCTTCAACGAAGCCCTTAGGCGAACCTTGTTTACTGCTTTTACTCCATTTTAATTATAATATTGACTAAACAGTCTGTTTAAATTCCTTAGAGCTGTTCACAAAAATTTTCTTACCATTTTCAAATATTCTACTCCACATATTCTCCTCTACTGCCAAAGTTTATATTACGAGATAAAGAAACGCGAGTTTTAGCTGGAAACCATTCGGTTAAACTTGTTCTAATGATCTGCTATATTATCTTAACCGCCCTAATAATGTATGAACAAGCTTTATTCATCTGTATTACCTTGGGGAAACATCTGACTGTTGTTGCTGCTGTTGTTGCTGATTTGGCTGCTGTTGAACTGGCTGTTGTTGTTGAAGTTGCTGCAACTCTGCCTCAAACTCTCTCTTCTCTGTGACCTTTTTCCTCTTTACAGATATTCGGCGCGTGACTCCCCACAGGTTTGTTGGTTTTCTGAGCTTACTGCCAGAGCGGGTGAGCGCCCCTGAACCTCCCCAGCTCTCGTCTCCAGAGGCGTTCGCACTCATGTCTGAATAATCTCCATCTCCTCGAGACCCTGCCTCCTTACAAATGTACATGCCTGAGGTTTCCACTATACTGCTGGTGAAAGTGCGTGCAGATACTGCCCAGTCGTCGATTGACTCGATGTTGAGCAGGATGGGACGAGTCCCGGGACTAAACTGACTAGGCCTGTGTCTCCTGTCCCATAACGGTCGACTTTCATCTCTGCGAGGCCGCAAGTGCTCACAGGATCTAGCTCGAGAAATACCCTCCTCTCCGACACCAGAAATTCCCACGGCCAGTGTGTTTCCCGAGGCATCCGCAGCCATAAGATTGACCTCCGTGTCGCTTCCGCCGCCAGTTTTACCTTGACGCTCATTCAAAATGTCCAGAAACTTCTCCAGGTTATTTTGCTCCTTTGGAATATTTAGGAGAGGCACGACTGAAGCCCGTCGCTCTTCTTGCTTCAAACCTGCACTTTCAGGTCTCTCGACAGGAAGTGAGATAGAGTCCCGCTTGGGGGCTTTTGAATCTTCTTGTCCTAGAATTCTAGCCAAGCTTTTGTTTTTTAAATTTCCTTCTTTTTTAAGAGCATCGGTGCTTGAAGAAGCTTTAAAATCATTTAAGACGAGGATGGTAGTAGATTCTTCGCTAGTTTCTTCAATAATATTCTCCTCCAAGGTTGACCTATACTTCCTTTCATCTTGCAACAAGGCGGCTTCTTCAGTGATATCCGCATCAGTGTCTTGAACAAAGTCTTCCGCTTCTTCTTGCAGCCTGTCTTCATAAGCCGGCTCTGATCCGCATTCTTGTACATCAGTGGAAGATTCTTGGCCTATAGCGTGACCAGGTGAGGCTGCCTCTATAGTCACAAGAGGGTTTAGATCGATGCCACTGTCTTCCCGAGACGTGAGTTTCTTTAGTAACAAGTGACGGTACGTTTTGGGTCTTGCACCGGCGGCTGCCGCGTTCTCGCCAGTAGCCGAGGATTCATCATTGGTATCCGTGCCGCTCTCATTACAGGAAGTGTCACTCGAGTCCTCCATGATAGTCTCCACCTTCGCCGCTCGCTCAAGGTCTGTGTTAGAGGTGAGGTTGACCGTCTCCCACTTGCAGAGTCGCTGGTTGGGAGAAAAATAGGCAGGAGGTTGCGTGGCCGCTGCAACAGCAGAGGGTCGAGACATCCGCCTTGCCCCTTCCGTCTGGAAGATGGATATATAGTTCTTTCTGTCATCCGAAAACCCCTTTCGCAATTGAATGCCCTTGAGGCCGACGCCCTTTTGAGAATCCCTTCGGCGCATGCTTTCATCCCAAGACGCCCTGGTCTCAGGAAAAGGCCGGATACTGTCCGGGGTCAGGTTAGACCGCTTTACCCAGCTATGATTCTTGTTAAAAATAATGGGCGCAGTACTCCCCCTACGACCTGCCTCACTATCTCTCCGACCCGCCTCACTTTCCCTTCGAATTGCCTCACTTCCTCTCCGACTTGTTTCACTTCCCCTACGCCCTGCTTCACTTCCCCTACGTCCTGCTTCACTCCCTCTACGTCCTGCTTCGTATGCAGCCATCAGTCGTCTTTCCTCCTCCTCCTTGCCATCCCTGCGAATGACCGGCTGGATGCTATACCTTCTTTCCATCGCAGGAGGTGCTTTTTGTTCAACAAATCTGGAAGCACAAATACCTCTCCACACCAGCGAGCCGGATCGAATCGAATAACCGTTTATAGAGAATCAATCTGTATAAAATGTTTTAAGCTAAGCTGTGATGATGTAAAACTACTAAACCAAAGATTCTAATACAAGGGCGAAAGCGATGAAGTTATAAGCAGTGAAGTAAGAAAAGTCTAAAAACCTAGGGCAACGTACTTGTGGGCATCAGCAGAACTTGTCCTTTTATAAAAAAGGTGCTGAAAACTTTAGCTAAAAAACTGATTTGTCAAGTCTACCAATCTCAATGTTATTAGATGTATGCTGAACTGTGTCAGGTCCTGTAAGAGCTCAACTTTTTATTTGCTTTTCGTGCGAATCTGTGAAATTCAGGCACTGCGTTCATTTAGATGTATAAAAAAACTGTTACAAGAGGTAATTTTGCGTAAATCACAACTTTTGGCGCAGAAACGTTTTGCACTGTCAACATTTGATATTAGCGTTGAAAAGATTGCATTTTTAAATACAACCAGCAATAAGCAATGGGTTTAGTGATTTAAAAAAAGTGTTTCATGACTCTCAAGTTGTATCATCTCTACAAAGGGACTTCTTTATAAAATTCATGTCAGTATCCCCCGGAACATAACAAGACACTCCCAAAGTCTGGCATGACATCACTCCAAACAATCCACACTACTTTTTGTCACAGGCTTAAAGTCCCCATGTCAAAATCATATAATTATATTAGAACTCAAATATCGCAGACTGCTTGTTACCATGCACCGCAAACAGGATATACTTGTATTTTACAGGACGAATACAGATAGACAACTCAGATTTGACTTTTAACAGAGAAGAAAATCTAATCAACTGTTTCGTTCCAATGGTACCAAATTGCAGTCATGAATTCTGATGGGAGATTATTACTCTAAAAACAGGACAAGGTCTGTTATCTGCCTTCCTTGCCTGTGCCTTGTTTCGGCAATGACTGCATGGTTTTAAAAAATTATGTCACTTGAATGCCGAACCATACGAACCACTCAGTAGCCCAATAGGTTACTTATAAGTAATATTCAGATAAGAAATAAGTATCGTTGAAATATGCCCACTGTAAATAGTTTCTATTTCGAATTCCCATACCATCTCTCTTTAGAGATATTTTTCACTTGAATTTGAATATTTATCATTAATCACAACCTAGGCTAGCATCGCTTTATATTGGAATCAAGTGAAAAAAATATCTCAGAGTCTCTTGTAAGGTCACTATGGCCAATACATTTGCATTCTTTAAATATTAGCGACATTAACACAATGCGAATCTGCCTCACAGATTTATGAACGCTGGAAAATGACCTTTCTTGGACCATCGGGAGAGGGATATTCTTATTAGCTGAATACGACCTCGTGACAGGCTATTATCACCTTTGACCTTTTTGCACAATGTAGCTACTCCCCTGTTCGACACCTTATCAACACTGCCACAGGGAAAGTCTGGGGTTCGCGCTTGATATTAAACTTCTACGATAAATTCAACTTAACTTGTATTTAGATGTTTTAAACACTATAAATATACAAAGTTCTTCATAACCAAAAAAAAAAAAATGTTTTTTTTTTGTTATGCCATTATTTCTGATGCGTTTTTAATTTTCTTCGAGTAAAATATTTTCATAAAACTTATTTCTTTTTTCAACTAATTTCTCTCTGTTTGGTTAATGATGATGTTTTAGTTTTTAACAGGATGGTGTTTATCTAGTCTTCGCACTACAGACTTTTTGTTTTCTTAATTTTTCCCATAATCAACACTGAAATAGAATATCCCGACTTTCCTCCACTTTTTCTCCCTCTCTCCCCAGCTCCTTTCCCTTTCTTTGGACAATAGAAAAGTTTTGGCTTATGGAACTGTTAACGAATGTATTTTACGCCTTTGGGGTTTATGTTTCTCTTTGAATACTTTAAGTAAAAGCAAATGTTTCAAAATTCAAGCAAATGTTATTTTAATGACCTTAAGCTGTCCATTAATGAGGGCGACTTGTTTCCTAAACCAACATGTCTTGTCACGAAAAAATATGGTGAAACTTCTACCAGACCATAGCTAATTGGGCTATATGTAACTTTAGGTTTAACGAGGCTTTGTGTTGTATTCTGCGAAAAAAAAAAGAAAACAGATAACTATGGTCAGTACTCACATACTTTTAATAGCTTTGCTGGTAATACTAAAATAACAGACCAGCGTCAGTTCAAATGGCTTTAACAAATTTATGATCATTTCGACTAAGCATTGGCTCGGTGTTTTAAAAGGTCCCTTACATTATATTTCTATTTAAAAAGGTCATCGCGTCAAAAATATGCTACAGTTATTTTGCTAACACGAACGCAAGCGATAGTAAAGTATTATAACGGTAAAAATATAAACAATTCAGACTCCCTTTTTCCACAAAATTATTATTCTAGCAAAAAAGTTCAAGAAGTTAGTTGTCAACCTTATCTCTAACGTGGAATATCCAAAATTATACACGAATCTCTCAAAGTGTAAAAACACAATTTTTTACGCCTTTAAGTAGATAAGCAAAGTCCGATGCGTTAGGTAATTGTGCACTCGATTGAAGAAAATGCACATAGTATTCTATGAAAGCACACAATATTCTATGCCTTAAAGCAGATGAAAAGAAAATCCAATGCCCGAAAGTAGATGCTCACAAACCGCAGCTATTAATTTTATACACTATGAAATAATGCTGGCTGCAAACATGAAATTATATAATTCATTTGTATCACCGAGTCGCATGATATAGATAACAAACTGAATAGAGAGGTGAATGCGAGAGAAGACAATTTATCACTATGTGTCGCATTGAATTTCCTTCCACAGAAACTTCGAGAGCTTGGAACAACACCTGAGTCTCTGCTCACGGCGTGTCGCGCTCACCATAGGAAAATCCTCGGCTAAAAGCTTTGGAAAAAGCGGGCAAACATGTCACAGCGCTCCAGTGTGACCAAAGATGAAATTTTTCGATTGCGTTCCGAAAACCCCCTCTAAAACAGAGTTTAAAAAAAGAATATACAGTTTCAGATCTTTATTTCTCCAGAAGTCTCAACATGCCAGGTTGACCTGATAATCTGGTAACTTTGCAATGTCAAACTATGTTAGAGTGGTACAGATATTGAGCAATATACGGAGTCTGCACGCGCGTGAGACATTTACTATGTCAACACATAATTGTAGACTACTCCTAGGCCGACTGAAAGTTCTTTTTCTTTTAATAATGTTTCGAAGATGTAAAGAGTAAGCCTAACTGTCACTCTCAGCGAGCATATAATCGTTGCCAGCTTTGGAGGGGAAGAGAACGATTTTTGATGGCAGTGCCTCCCTGGCTCCAGTGACTTGCAGAGACAGAGAGGGAGAGAGAGGCAGAGAGGGAGAGAGAGGCAGAGAGCTGACAATTAGCGGCAAGTGAAAGGGCAGGCTCGATGTTGGGAGACAGGGCAGCTTACATCGATGAAGAAGACTGTCACAGCTAGGAGAAAACAACCACGCATTGAGTAACTGTAGAGAACGGTATCAACGATGGGGGATGGACAGTTGTACCTAAATTTATCCATATGTGCAATTTTATGTAGATTTTAAAATATATAATTCTCGATTATAAAAGCGCAAATTTTCTAAACATCTAATTCTCTAACACTATCTATTATTTCTTTGTGTGTGTGTGTATGTGGAGGGAGGGTTAGAACAAAATAAGAAAAATACCAAACAAAGGAATTTCAAGCAAAATGTGAACGTGTATAAGCATAAAAATTTGAACATCTCATCCTTGTTCTAATATTATAAAATTAAAACTTCATCGATCATACATTTTTCAAGTGCAAACAAAATTAAGGTACCTAGCTTAAATTTCATTCCACCATCATGAAAAATGAAACTTTTTTAGTCAATACCATGGAAGAAGAAAAAACTATGGTTATTCTCATGTTAGATAATGAGGAAACACATTGAATAAATGAATGGTGTTGAGCTGGCTATTTTGTGCTTTGTCACAATTATTGTTCACACGTGTTATTATGTTTTACTGGCATCAGAAGCAGCCGGAGCGAGACTTGAAACTTGAAGCCGGGGAGAGGGAAAGAGGGGGGGGGGGTCTCATGGTATGGAACAAGTTGTTCTGGGACTGTAAACGTTTCCCCATCACTGTGACTGTCGCCTCTGTCGTGGCGTGCGGCGTGGATTCTTTGTAAGTTTGGGATCGATGCGCCTCCAATTACACCTTAGCTTGGATCTGACAGTAAACTGTATTGGCATTTCACTTGAGGCTTCAGGCTTCCTTGCAAGAGCAGAGCAGTGCTAGCAAACAAAGACCGCTGCTCACTTCAATAGTCTTTGAGAGACATAAGTAATAAGATAAGTAGATAGATAAACAGAGAGGGAGAATGAGAAAGAGAGAGAGAGAGAGAGAGAGA
>BMAT01007294.1:310717-325910 GCA_019649035.1 Elysia marginata
CCCCCCCTTGCCCACACAAACACACTTTAAATTTTACTACTAAGTAGATCTAACGACTCTTTTCCCGTTTTTCCATCAGAAGAGTTCTCTTGCTATAAGCTGGAAGCATCAAAACCCCCATAATATTGGCCTAAGGGGGCGCAAAAGCTATTTCGAAAGGAAATGAAATTGAAATTTTGACGGAAACAAATTACACCGTCGATATCTACCCAGATGTCCCTTTAGACGCATTCTTTACATGTCCTCAATTGAATTTTACCTCCCACCGCTTTTTAGTTTTTATTTCTGTACATTTTCACTTGAACACATTAACACACATACAAAGATTCACTGAATTAAAGAAAAAACATTTTCATTTTTCTTTAACAGATTCTATTTACATAACTATTTGTCTTTCAGTTCCAGTTTTTTGCTCTCACTTCACTTACTTCTCTCTCACGTCTATCTCTTCGCCGTTCACACTCTATCCTTCATATCTTTCTACCTTTCCGATATAAACACTATTTGCCTTTCTGTCTCTATCTCTGGGTTTATTTGTCTCTCATTCTCTCTATCTTACTCTCGTAAATTCCCGATTATGATTCTAATATCCCTCTCTCCGTCTGCTTTTTTTCTATTTCTGTCTCCCGTACGCTCCTGGCGTATTTTTAAACCTTTGTCGTCACCTACTACACTATAGGGACATTCGACCTGACTTCAGAGCCAACCACTGATCGATTTATCGACGAGAGGGTCTGTATCGGAAGGCCCCTCACTAAGTCGAGCTACCGCTTTGAGCCGGACGGTCACCGAACCAATGAGAGTGAGCATTGATTTGAGTTGCTAATTGAGCTCAACACAAGTCCACACAGGACAGGACACAAAATCAGAATGAACAGTAGCTGTTTTCTCAAGGCCTATTGCTTATTTACTGACCGTCACCTTCAACATTTTCTTAACTCGTTAAAACACCTCGTTTTATCAACCAATTATGTTCCGAGGAGAAAAAAAATTTTCTACAATTGTTTTGCAACTTATTATACTAATTCGAACCTTTAAAAAATCCGAAACTTTGTACCCGTTTGTGAAAACCAAAGAAATTTAGTGAAAATTCGAAGAAAAATCTAGGCCTTCATTTACATTTATTTTGCTCGATATTGACCGTGAATTTCATACAAACGAATTAAAAGATTATTAAGTGTCAAAACAGCTTAAATTCTGAAGAGATAACAAAACAAACAAACAAACAAAAAAACCAACCCAACAACAGTTGGATTCAGTGTATCCAGGCGTGAACCTCATTCCTTGAGATAACGTCTGATTTAAAAAAGAGTTGGAGTATGTTGGCGGTAGGTAAAAACAGTTAACGGAAGGCAAAAAAAAAAATTCGCCTGAAACCGGCCTAGACGAAAAAGAAGGAAAATCCAACCAGTAGTTCGACGTTCTATTGCCAGCTTTGTATTGGCTGCTAGAAATATGTGGCCAGAAAATAAAAGAGTGTGACATTGTTTCTTTTTCTCAGGACAAGAATCTTAATTAATTATCAAGAAACTAGACTTTATACAAAAATCGCCGATCAGTGTTGAAACAATGAAAAAAGTTTTAACAGAATTTAAAATAAAATGCCAATGGATAGAACAAGACAGGCGTAAACAAACGATTTTTTTTTGCGAGAAGACATTTTACTGGTAAGAAATAGCAACACAAACAAGCAAGCAAGAAGAAGAAAAAGAAGAAGAAGAAGAAGAAGAAGAAGAAGAAGAAGAAGAAGAAGAAGAAGAAGAAGAAAGAAAAAAGAAAGAGAAAGATGAGGAGGGAAAG
Source organism: Elysia marginata (assembly GCA_019649035.1). Lineage (NCBI taxonomy): Eukaryota > Metazoa > Mollusca > Gastropoda > Plakobranchidae > Elysia > Elysia marginata. The sequence goes on from BMAT01007294.1 coordinate 312,518, forward strand.
AAAAAGCAAGAAAGAAACGAACAAAATAAGAACTAATCGATGGCGGTTTATTAGGGCGAAAAAGTCACCCGCGTTAAACGAAGTAAAGTTCAATGCGGAAATTACTTCGGCGGTGCTTTTCTTTCATTCAAGGGCCTGAAATAATAACACGCAGTCCACTGCTCGCCACAAGTAATTGATCCATAAAAGGAATTGAAGGGTAGCCAGATTTTCCATTTAATGAGAAAAGGATTCTTAAATAATTTCACCTACGTAGTTGGTAAAGCTTGGCGCACCTTAGTGTCTATAGTTATTCGCCAAAAGCTGCTGAGATACTTAAAATTAAAAAAAAAACGGGTTTTAAGATAAATCTTTGATCTTCAATAAGCCTTCCTAAATTATCAATTAGTCAGAATAATTATGGTAAATGTTCATGACATATGGTTTCTGACAGTGAAAGGTCCAAGGTTAGCTAATTCAAAAGCAGGAAAAAAGATACAACTTTTTAAGCCGACAAAACTGCTACGGTGGCATTTTGGTACAAAGAGATTTAACTGTTTAACAACTTCTTTCATGGCGTTCAGTCTATAATATCAGTCTTTCCCATCTTCAGTTTTTTTTCTAAATATTTAGAAGTTACAGCCAGTTTTTTAGGCGTACATTTCAATTCTGGATTTTAACGCCATCGGCAGCAGTCATGGCTATAGCAAGAATCGGAGTGCACAGAAATAGAACTGAAATGTTGCTTTGGTTTGTTCTACTTCAAGAAAGCCAAGTGAACTGAGCTTACATTAATAACCACGCCAGAATCTTGTGGGCATCATAGCAGTTAAAGGTTAAAAAATGTTAGCTATTTCACCAGGTCATAATATTTGATTGTTATAATTTCGCTGATTATTCTCATTTCAAGATGCCAAATGATCCTCTGTAGTTGATAGATTTAATACAAGTGTTCTATCAGACCATACAGCAATGCGATTAAACAGTAAAGAAGAATTTTTCTCACTGTTCCTCTCATTCAAACTTGGGGTGCAGTAAAACAAGGTCCCACAAACGGTCACATAGTAAAAGAACATGAACACTATCACCGTAGAATGTTGATAAAATTGCACCCTTTGCCATTTTACAGCTGATTGGCACTTTTAATTTTTGTCGACATACGGTTTGTAACATGTAAAAACTATGACAATTCCGTAGCAGTTTCGAAAGAAATCGCTTCGGTTATGCCTCTGAGACGATGTCCAAAACATACAAAAGATCAAAGCTGTGCAATTTCCATCATTGGGAAAAAACGGCTTTTGGCTCTAAATAAAAAGTTTAATTCCTTTACGTTAATATGTACTGATATTAGCAATTATGCATGCATTTCAACGACCTGAAACTTAAGGAGAGGAAAATTTCGACTACAGAACTGTCTCATCAGTGAAGTTGAGTTAAGGCTAAGCACAAGCCCACACACCATCACAAGAATAGACATATTTAGCACATTCAGAATATCATATTAAAAAAAGCTGAAATACCATAACTGAAATGCTTTAAACGCTAGTCATGCAACTAAATCTAAAATCTAAAGAAAGTTTACAGGATGGCATGTCACATAAGTTGACACAAACCGTTTGCTTATATTTTTACTTCTGAGTTTCTTTCTCGCTTACCCCTTGTCATCAAATATGAGCAGGGTAGTATGATAAAAAAAACATTTAGCCCGTCACTCATGCAAGCAGAAAGAAGTTGTGCTCGGGTTACCTGACGTGGTGATGTTTTCGCCGCCGGCGCGGTATAACCATCTTCTTGAGCTTTTTGTACATGGCGGACATTCTAGGTGGCGCCACCGCCAGCTCATTGGTCTGCGGTGTGAGGGTAGAGGTGGAGGCCGAGGTCGAGCTCGGGGTAGAGGTCGAGGTCGATGGGGCGGGGTCAAGGACTACGGCCACTGAAGACAGGAGAAGAGCGGCTGCGGCTTCCCAAGGTGAGCGAGCCGGCGTGGTCTCCATGCTACAGTAGTAGCAGCTGCAGTGGCAAATTCACGCACAGCTCAGCGTCACCAAGCGTGGCTACCATCTTCACAATGCAAACCTTTTTTTTAAATTTAACAATATTCGGATGCAGCTATTAACAAAATCCAAAGCGAAGATATACTCCCGGGGTGAGTCCTTCTTCCAGTACTGCTGCTGGTGATGGAGATTTGATGGTGCCTAATCCAAACCGAGCTGCCGCGCTTACCACTTAATCTCCGTGGACTAGAACAAGTAACTTTCTTAACACTGGTACCACAATACACAGGAACAAAAACAAGGTTTAAACTGCACAATAACCAATAACGAATCACCAATCGAGGATATAAATTGTAGACGAGAAATTATGTGAAAAAATAAAAAACACGTCTAGTAAATCCTTTTTTTAAAGAAGAAAATGGGAACATTTGGAGATAAACGTGAAGACCGGTAAAGAGACGCTCACAACAGCAGCAATACAAACAGTAACAAACTATAAAGTAACAAAACAACAAACTGCTCGATCGCAATGTGAGATAAGACAGTGAAATACTCCAGTGAAGTCGTTGTATACTCCAGTTCTTGTGTGGACTCACATCACCAGCAACAAGCTCACTTCACTCCTCATTAAAACTATTTCAGTGTCCACAGCTGATTTCAGTAACCGATCACTAAATCTTCTGAAAAGCACGCCAAGTTATCCAAACGGTGTTGAGCGGGGAATTTTCCCGTATTGTCAAAATAACTGCGGATCGACGTTTTCGAAAACTAAGTTAAAATTAAAGAAAAAAATAAGTGACCATGTTACACATAAAACCGATACGAAAGTAATTTTTAACATTTCAAACACGTAAAGTGATCCGATTATCCTCAGTCTTATGGGTCGGACTAGTTAAAACCATGCACAACGCACCGGCTAAATAAAGTCAATGGCATAGGAAGAAATATTTCACTGGTAATGTAAGCAGTAAAAGCAACAAATGGTCACAGAGCGAGAAAAAGTCATAAGTGATTTATGTAGCATTCGGATAGACATAATCACGTGATGCAATACAGAAGTCTTCGAGTGAGTACTGCCCACTTAGGTTTCTTACGGTGAAGGCACCCTGTCACACATTGCATATATAAGACAACTTAAGGGCCTCTAAATCGTCACTTTATGTCCCTCAGAAGCATAGGGATATCGTTTAGAGTCTATCCCTGGCTCTGCCTATCTCTCTGTCTGTAACACACATAATATACGTGTTCAGTAAAAATTAAAGGCATAGTGACATTCGGTTGTTTTCCAAGCATATTATTTCTCCACCATTTTCGCCAAATAGCCTTATGAAAAATACCCAACCTGCATTCCAATCGATATCACGTGTCCTTGGGTCTCTCCCCGCCCTACCTAAACCATGTCTGTAGCGCCTTATCTTGTATGAAAAAAGAGAAATTTTGGCCAACAGCGGCGGGTTAGGAAAAATCTAAAATCCCCCAATTTGGTGTTGACAGGTAGAATAATGCACCCTTCCAGCGACATGCACCAACATCTGGTCATTATGAGGCTAAGTCATGGACAATTTTTTTCATTTTGAGTTTTCTGCTGTATAGACTAATAAACGGATGACACGCCAAAAGAACGAATAATTGGCCTAGATTAGCTCCACTAGGTAAAGCTGTTTTTGCGGACGTCCAAGAAAACCATGAGGTCACGTCTCATTCAGCCGCAAGTCAAGTAGACCTAAGCTATCTATCTCTGCTCTAAATAATATTGAAGTAGAAAATTTACTAATCTATACTCAGCTGATTTAAATTGAAATCCACATACCGGCATAAACTAAACTCCTGCTATAGAATATAGATCATTGCAGACGTATATTATCAAAATTAATCTTGCAGTAGAAACTCATTGTATTTGGCCAAAAGAGAAGATGGGAGAGAAAGAGACAGACACGTACAAACAGTTGTAGACAGAGCAAGAGAGAATGATAGATAGATAGATAGATAGAGATAGAGAGAGAGAGAGCGTGAGAGAAATATAAGGATAAGGCAATAGGTGTTTACAAAATAACGTTTCTTACTTGGCCATTGCAGAAGACTTAGATTTGGATCTAATCTACACTCATCTATTTAAATTCCACAATCCGGTAAAAACTAAAAGCCTGCTAAAAATATAGATCTAGATCTAGATCTAGGTGTTTTTAATCTTGCAGTAGAAAGTCATGGTTTATGGCCAAAAGAGAAGGTGCGAGACAGACATGTATCGGAAGCCTAGAAACAGATGTAAAGACAGAGGTACAGAGAAATAGAGAGGAAAAGAGAGAGAGAGAGAGAGAGAGAGAGAGAGAGAGAGAGAAAGAGAGAGAGAGAGAGATGAACTATGGTAAAGAAAAGGGTGAAAAGTTATGGAAAGATAAAAAAGGCGCTGACGAGAAACTTAAAGACAGAATATTAGATGCGTAGAAGGTAAGCCTGCGGAAAGAAGAAGATAGTCTCGATGTACTACAACAGTGCGGGGACAAAAAGAAAAGAAGGGAACTTTTAAATTAGAGGTTAGTCCATTCGTAGATTCCTTTTTAAACCAATTCCATCCTCTTTGCTGAAATCCGCGTAATGTTGGGCAATTTGCCAGCGCTTGTAAATGAAACTACGAACCTGAGCTCTATAATGTATGATTTTTTATTTAGGAAACAAAAAAAAATGGCACATAACATATATAGTCAAGACATTAAATTTTTATTGCCCGGATAGGTACACTCATGGGCACACACAGCAAGACTTGAAAAAAAAATTAACATAGCAATTTACAGCTTTTGCCTTAAATGTCCATAAAAAACAAAAAGAATAAAAACTCTAACAACAACAGACAGGAACTGCCTTTCTATAGCCATTCAGTTAAAACAGTCACTTCAGCCAATAAATAAATAAAATGATGTTTGAACAACAGATTTAATACTACTTCAAAGACATTCCTAAACTAAGCATGATTAAAAAGTACTGAAATTAGAACATATCAGCTTTCTATAACAATCTCTAATAGTAAATACCCCAGCATTGCCAAGCCTTCCAAAGCGATTCTAGACAGGGGAGATGTGAACAAACGAGGCGAGAGCGACACGACTAGGGTGAGGGGGTGGTCTTTCTTTAAGTACACAGTGATGCTGAGAAGTGTCATGGGGGGACTTAGATGGCAGAATTGCTTTTATTCTGCTCACAACTCGTGCTGGACGGGCAGGCAGATGGAAACATGAAAAGGAAGAGAGACATGACTTAAAGGAGACCCACAGAAATCTAAAAATAGCCTATTTTTAGATTTCTGTGAGGAGACCTCAGTTTCAATACTTTTGGTACTAGGATCCCAGGTCTCAGCCCAACTGTTTTCATCGGCCTTTTTCCTTTCAGCGGCCTTAGAGGCAAAATGAAGGTGCACAAAAAGGTAATGCCTATATCCTTATCTGTCCTAAACTTCGCAGCCATGGTCTATAATACCTTCAATAAAATGAAAATCACAGTGGAATTCTTGCCTTACGGCAGTAAAATTACTACAGACTCTTAATTGATCAAGCTCACCCTCAAACCTGGCTTGAACCCTCAACTCCTACTCTCCTCCGCCCTCTCTCTCCCCCTCATTCTGTCTATCTCTCTATTACCCTCCTCTCGTTGTATTTCTTCCCTTTGTACCATGTTTAATCCTAGAATAGAATAGCGGTTTAACAACTAACAAAGTTAAAAATAGTCAAAAATATCTGACCATACATATGTTTTAAGAAGTAGATATCATTTATTTGTCAATGTATTGTGCCGTACAGCATGAACTAACAAAAGACGTTATCTAATTATCTAATCAAACCGGGTCACAAAAAAAAAGAAAAGAAATTCACAGGGTAAAAATACTTCTGGTACAGGCCAAACAACAGCTTGGAAAATAAAGCGCATACAAACACAATAAAGAGGCTTTCATGGGTTTTTTTATTTCCATCATTTAGAAAGAATGAACTACGGGACAAAATTGAAAACGTAGAGCGATAAAGCTACCGTTTTCGTGTATCGGTTAAAAAATTAATGTTACACCTCTCACACTCTGTTTTTAAAAGACCCCTTTTATAGCACATACAAACTCCGCCAGCTATTGCAAACAGTTTGTCAATACAATGTGGTGACGTCTTCTGATCGCTAATTAGCGGACCAGCACCTTATGGATCTTTGTTGCTAAATGTGCCTGTCTAAACATAGTTAATGTCATTAACTTTTGACAAAAAGAAATAAGTTTATAATTTTTGTGGAAATACGTGAAACCCAACAGAGTCTCTAGATATCTCACTGAAACGTGCAACACTATACACTATCGCTGTTTCTTCTACTTGTTACTGTGTATGAAGTTCTAGTTTTTGTGTAACTGTTTACCTGCGAAGTATCCATCTAGCAGAGGATTCAATTCAATATACACAGTTAGCCAAACACTACAGACACGCATGGCAGCCGCTCCACTTGGCAAGGTTGTGAGGGAATAACATTAGACCTTACACGAGAAAACCCCTAGCTCACCTGCGGCGCGTTACACCTCTCTGTCAGTGCTCACCTACAGATTCCAAACTCAAGCCAGCTCAGTGAGAAGAAACTTACTAAAAACAAAGTAACATAGGGAAAAAACTTCGAAAATAAATGTGAGCAATAAAAGCAAAGTGTGGAAAAGCTCGGCAAGTTACCCTGGCTGGCACGCTAGGAAGTTTGTTAGTCATGATGAAGAAGCGAGCCTAATCTGGAGCCACATTGTTTTAGTTTGTAGAAGAAAAAGCTTTGTAACCAGACATGCCTGATTGAAACATAAGTATAACACTGCAGCAACAAGAGAGAAAAAGCTGCACTAGATGAACACGGACTAGATCTCTAGGCGAAGCAGAAACTCCTCTTGGTTCCATAGTAGAGAAGGAGGACTGGGATGGCCTTAACTTAATTTTGCTGTTTCGTTTTTCTTTGGGAGTTAAATGGCATGCTCTATGCTTCAAACAAGGTTATGGAAATACTCCTATTGCTTTATAAAGGCCCACTTCTTAAGAAAAATTAATGTTGGAAAAACTATTTTTTATTTTTAAGACATGATTTCTTTCAATTATAGAATTTGATAAGGCAAGCAAAGGAAACTAGAGAGAGAGAGAGAGAGAGAGAGAGAGAGAGAAAGAGTTAAAGTGATAGATAAATAATTAAAGACAGACACATTGTTAGGTAGAGAAAGATAGAGACAGGCGATTTGCTATGGGAAAACGGAAAGATAAAAGATAAAATAAAAATACACTGATAAATAAATAGCCTCCTTCGTAGTCATCTACATTCCCTTCCAACGTCACGAATAAATTGCAAACTCGATTGAGTTATCCGTTTTGGCTAGAATTCGCTAGCCCAATTACCGAGGCAGCCTCCAAATACAAACAGAGTTTTACGCAATACAGAAAAAAAAGGCTGTTTCCAGAAAAATAAAAATAAACCTGCTCAACTTTTTTATTTGGTAAATTTACTGCAATAATGAGCTACTTCTATTCTTTATGGAACTCAATCTTTTACGACATGAATTTCTCATCTTGTTTACTTATTATTTTGAGGGATATGCAGCTTTTATTTTTCTGTAGCTGCAGCGAGTTTTATTACCTACTGCAAAACAATTTTCATTAGGTACTACTTTTTTACTGCATAGAAGTGTGGCTGAGCAAGTTTAATCGTATCGGGGTATTTTTTAAATCAAGATTCAGTGCCTCTTTAGAACAGCAAGTTTTAGTTTTCCACTTGGAATACAACGTATTTTCTTTCTACTCGCAATATATGAGACCAAGATGCCCATTAGAGTTTCTTGATGTTAAGTTTTCATTGCCAAGGGAAGTCATTTAAAACTCATTTCGCATTAATACTAAAATATCCGTTGACGTGCAGCGTATAAAAAAGCAGCGGATCCAAGAATAATGACGTCAAGCAGATTTACGCTTACTATCCAACCACAAGATTCATAGTCTTCTTTATTATTCGCTTTCTCCAGTCACTCGTTCTTGTAACTAATGGACAAACGAAATTCTCCTACAACTTTGTATGTGTTAGGTTTTGCTCGTTTTTCAACACGGCACATATTTTGGAAAAAAAATTAGGAAAGATAGAAAAGTTTACCTGAACCCAATTTGTGCTTGGAGAACACATTTGGAACCGGCAGGTATTTTAACACTTGGATAAAATTTAGACTGCACTGGCTCTGTGACGCAAGCGTAATTCTAAAATATTTGGTGCACGGGGAAAAATGAAGAAAAAAAAACAAACTCGGCTAAGACAAAACATTCCATGAGCAATTTAACATTCTTAGTGAGAGAGCAGTTTTTTTTTTTTGCAATAGAGAATGCGCGTTATAGTCAACCTGAAAAGTGGTTCTATGGGAAAAAACTAGGAAGTCTTCTAGCGTGATAGGCTTGGAGCGTAAAATCTAGACATACTTAAAGGAAAAGGTCTCCCTACGATGACTTAGATATACAGGGGTGGGGTGGGGTGGGGGAGAAATATGGACGATAAGATAGAGACAAAAGTACATCGATAAATATCTACAGATAGAGGGTTTGATAAATAGATGACAGAGAGTCATAGAGATAGATAAAATAGATAAACAGATAGATAGTTAGATCAATAGATAGATAGACAAACAGATAATTAGATAGACAGATAGATCAAGTGGTAGATAGATAGATGGACAGACCAGTAGATAGATAGGTGGACAGACCAGTAGATAGATCGATATATATAGACAGGTGGATAGACAGATAAGTAGATAGGTAGATAGATAGTTTGATAAAGAGCGGGATATATAGACAGATAGATTGGTAATTCATATATTTAGAACGATAGTAAAGTTCCCAATACAGAAATACCTTGCTTCTTGGCAACTATATGAGGAAGAAAGGCAATTCCATGTTCTAGATAGATAGATATGTAGATAGTTGATAGACTAGTCTTAACTTTATTACAACACCTTGCTTCTCGCCGCCCTTGTGTATTTCATGACATAAAAAACCTAGAATCTAACTACATAGATGGATAAATAAATAGATAAATAGATAGAAAGATAAATCGATAAAATGATAGAGTTATAGATAGGTAGATTGTCTGAGTTACAGAAAGACAGCTAAATTAATTTTAAAAAAGTCTCAAAGCCTTGTTATTCTCATGGACTTGTAAAAGTAAGGTATGATAAAGTGAAAAGACAAATATAAAGGATTGATACATGTACAAACATAACATAAACATATAAGAACGCTAAGTATACAACTGGAAAGGAAAAGGTTCCAACGTGAAAAAATAGTCATAGAGGAAAGGGGATAAACACAGATGGGAATAAGAAAATAATAACAGAATTGAAGATAAGAAAAGACACCTACAAGAACGTCAGGTCAGAAAAAAATAAAGGGAAAGAGAAGAGAACGGGGTGTAAGAAAGAGAAAAAAATGCAACGATCGGCTTCATTTCGAAAAACAAAATCTAATCTTTGCAGCTTCTCTACATTGAGCAAGCAAAATCGAAAAAAAGACGTAAAGCAAAACCAAGAAAACACAAGCACATCTCTTAAAACACGTGCTCTGGAGGTCTAGGGATAAAACTAAACTCGCTACTTTTTGCTTTTACATAAGAAACGAAAGACTAGTCTATTATAAAAATAATCTTGACCCAAAGTCATCAATTATTTGTATATGAAACAGATAACTTAGGAAAATTGGGGAGTGTTCCAGTGTACATTGCTGTAGCGGGTTTTCTCAGACATACAGTGGGCCGCAAGGTTTGTCACTATCATGTCTAGGATCAGTTTTATGATGCTATGCGTAACAGAAAAAAGTATTTTTTTTTCCTATGAGAAGAACACTTTTGTTAAAAGATAGAAAAATGTGACGCATATTATGCGGTTCCAAAGGAGGAAATGTAAGGCCTATAAAAAAAACCTTCCCTTGCTAACCGAAAACTTTACTTTTGTGACAAAAAAGAAAAAAAGGAAAAACATAACAAAACAAAACAAAAAAGGTGAAAAGTTACATTGTCTAAGTGACAATTTTTCATTCTTTCATAGCTTCTTAGATTCAGGAATGAACCATACACAATTTTTAAAATTTTTTAAATTAAATTTTAGCCTCTACAGAAAACTCAGAGATACTAAAGTTTATTTCAAACAGAGGAGAAAAGATAAATGAAAAAAAAAACCCACAAGAGTATTCAGGTAGAGGACCATTATGAACTGACTAGAAAGCGAGGGGACGCAAGAGAAAATCAGATCATTGTCTCTTTTACTCACAAAAAGTTAACTGTACTTAACTCATCAGATTGAAAAAATAGCAACAATAACAACATCAACAGCAACAAAACGTTTGACGTAAGAACGTAGGTATATTAAACAAAAAAGAAACTAATTAGAAGTGAACAAAATCTCACCGGAGCTACACTAGCTTCTATCATGTGCGTCAGAGAGGCAGCGCCTCGGCTATTAAACTTCTTCAAGAGTTATTTTGGCTGAACCAGGTCTCCAGCAAAACAAAGGTTTCCAAAGCCAATCTCGGTTTTAATTTACCTCACATGCGCTGCAGAGTTGAGGCTAAGTGCATGATAAGATTAAAAAAAAATGTTTTCAATACCTAGCTTGTTTTCAGCATAGCTGCTAAAGTTTATACCTGAAACTGGTCTTTCATGAAAAAGTGTTTTTTAAAAAGACTTAAGAAGTTACCAAAATTATAATTTAAATGCTTTTGTTATTATTATTAAAATTGTTATAGGGTTTTAAAAGCAATGAATCACGAATTCATGTTTTAAAAAAACAAAGATATTTGCAAGGCTAAGGCAGGCTATGGCTTGATAATTAAACCAGACAGCATGGATAGAAACGGCAGATTAGAGGAGCAAAGAATGAGTTAAATGTGGGATATTGGGTATGGAAACATACAGAAAATACCATAAAGGCCGGAAAAGGAAGTTGGCTGGATTGCAGTTTCAGTTGTAGTAGGTAGTATCAAAGTTATAAAGAAAACAAAAGACAGTGAGGGTGTTATAACAAAATAGAGGAGACATAAGAAGTAGATAGGAGAAGAGATTAGAAAAGAAAGAGAGAAAACAGAGAGGGAGAAAGAGAAAGAGAGAGATGGAGAGAGAAATAAAGAGAGAGTATGTGAGAGAGAAAACAAGAGTACACAGAATTCTAGCAACAGTATCTGTGATGGAAAAAAAAACCCAAAATAGGTATAAAGACAGATTGTAAGAAAATAAAACAAAAACAGAAATGGCACTATGCCACACTGTTATTATTACGTCGCTAAAAATGCTGGAGCGTAAAAATTCTGCGGCAAAGGAAGAAGAAAATAAATGAACGACTGGAAATAACCCCTGTTCCAAGACTGAATGTAAACTCCCGAATCCATTTTGCTTGAATGTTATCATCCTAGCCATCACAGTAAATTACTTGGTTCTTTCTTGGTCCCTGGCCAGTGTTCACGTTCAGAGCCCAGGAGTAAATTGAGGAATAGTTCCTGGAGCAAAGTTTGTTTACTGTTTCTCACAAAGAATGTAGAAAAGAGATGGGACGGAAAATAAAGTCGGATATGATCTTATAATCGAGCAGACTCAAAAAATGTGTTCCGTGTGAGAAAACTTGTAAAAAGAAAAGTGCTACATTTTAAATGTGAAAAAAATGTATACATCCCAAATAAATGATTCAGTTTTTTCAGAATCAATGATTAACCCTCGACCCATGTCCTCAAATATCGATTCAAGAAAGTAAAATATGAAAAAAGAGATGTAAACTTTGTATCCCTTTTGAGCACATTTATAGTGGCGAAAATACCCTTACAAAACTGTTTTGTTAGGAGCTTTTCTTCATTTTTAAAGTATTGCATTCATTAATATGAATAAAGAAGAAAGAAGACCGACTTATAATTTGGGATAACTTTAAGAGATGATGATAACTGAGCACTGCGAATCTTTCTTTGAAGAATTTTAAAAAATGGAAACAAATCAATAAAACAGAAAATTAGGTATTCTTATTTAGAGTACTGTTTATTTCAAAGAGATGCCCTGAAGTAGCCCTAGGTGCAAACGTCAACGCAACATATCAGATGAATATAACAAATGCAGTCGATATTAAGGCACTGGATTATGCATTTTTAGTTAATGTCTTCTTGGAGCTCCTATTGAAATTCATTAATGATGACCGCGTCCTCAATAGATATCAATCTAGATACTTAAAAAATTCAGTTCATAGTAAAAAACCGATCTGCAAGTACAAATTTTTTTTTTCTAATTTCAACAAGATCATGACAGTTTAAACGTATGGCAACTGAAGCAATACGAATATGGACGCGGAGGCAAGTGAAACTTTCTTGGAATAAAATTAAATACAAATAACTCTCACAAAAATGATGGTTCTGACGCTCATTCAGCAAAAGACAGGTCAAACAGAAGCTGAGCAGAACACAAGACGTGTCTTTTGGTGTTAAACTATAAACATAATCTGATTTACATAATCCTTGCCATAAAAACATAATCATCTTAAAGATAAGCATAAACCATAAAAGTACGGCGATAAAACAGACTTTCTGAACAAAGACTTCTAATATATCCCAGTCTTCCGTGTTTTACATTGGAAATCAATACTTACCAGGCCTGCACTAAGGCACTGGTAGATAAGCAGTTTTGCAAAAGAAAACAGAAGGGTCAAGAGACTATCAATCTAATGGAATAACCTAGTAATATGAATATCTGCAGCTGAACCCTTGAAAAGGGAACTTCATAAAAATTATCCGGCCGTGCAGGCAGTCAATCGGTTTGCTCTATCTTTCTGCTTTTGACAAAACTTAATATTGCACGAGGTAGAGGATAATTGTTCAAATATTCTATAAATTCTCGGTGTGTTTAATATGAGATTCGATAAACCTTGGCTTGGTTGAAACAATAACAAATCTTCGCATTCAATCACAACACTTCTAAAAGTACGCAAATAATGACTTTCAAAAGACAAATGCACATTGGTATAACAATGCTTTCGAAATATTTCCTGTATTAATCCAAGACGCACATTGATTAAACATCATCTTCGTAACTCGATTAAAACACAAGCTAATACCATCAGCGGATTATAATAAAACACACCAATGAAACTTTTAGAAACCTCGCGTCCACCTAAGTTTAATACAGAGTTTAAGCAGCAGCACGTGAGTATGACGCGAACGTCTGTGGGTCTATTTTTAGAAACTGGTTTCATTATTTTTATAGTTTCTCAATCTGCTTTCCCGATTTTCACGTACGCGTAGTGAGACACGGTGCGTGTGCTAAAGGTCTCTAATCTCTAAACTTTTAAACCTGTGAGATAGATAATATCTCCACGGTGGAACTGTGACAACGAAAAACCACACATTATTGGAAAGGTGCAAGAGATTACGGCG
>BMAT01007294.1:345700-362363 GCA_019649035.1 Elysia marginata
AAAAAACAGTCAACACAAAGGACCGGTATAGATCAGGCGATCAGCGGTAAATCAGATCGATGTATGAAGCAATCACTCGCAGATGCCGCAGCAGGCCAGATCGATTTAGCCTAGCCAGTGGGTGAGTGTATGAGGACTGGAGAACGGAGCAGGTAGAGTCACGTCTACTGTTACACTAGCGAGATGGGCTGCCCGCAGGAAAGTGGAAAATCCTGTTAGGTGTCGGAGAAAGGGAGCATAACATTGACGCTTTCTTTGAAAGGCATCATCATCATTATGGCTAAGAAATTATTATACACATTTTGTGCTGAATAAGGCAGTCTTCCTAGTAGACTAAATTTACTTCTGACTCAACGTCTGCCCGACCCTCAGTTTTCCACAATAGTCTTTCTTTGCTCCTGTCTCATTCTTTTGCAGTTTGTATAGCTTATTTTTTTCTTTTTTTTTTCTCTCTTTCTGTCTTGCTATTTGTCTACTGTGACCCTTCACTGCCTGTCTGTCTTCATCCATAATTCCATGTCTCCGTCTGTCTGCTCGTCTGTCTCGTCATTTTCGTCAACCTGTTCTCGTTTCTTTCCTTCCTTTTAATTGTATAATAACAACAATTCATGAAAATACTATTACAACAACAACAAAAACTACTACTACTACTACTACTGCTACTGCTACTACTACTACTACTACTACTACTACTACTACTACTACTACCACTACAACTGGTAAATATAATGACAATAATTCACCTTTAGGGCTCCTAAAACCACTAAAACAGTGCTCGGTGGCGTCAATACAAACATTAGAGCAGCATAAATTTACCCTAGTCATGGTTAAACCGTTGTAAAAGAGTGTAAACTTACCCTGGCACGAAGAGTTCTATAATATAAGGGCATAAAAACTATTACTGTTAAAGTAAATTTGCTTCCATACTCGACACGAGCATTGGGGAACATGGAGCAGGGTCCACGTTTATCTAGACATACGGCATAGAAAGGTAGTGAGCAGGGTCCACGTTTATCTAGACATACGGCATAGAAAGGTAGTGAGCAGGGTCCTTGTTTATCTAGACACGCGGCATAGAAAGGTAGTGAGTGTTGTTTATCTAGACACGCGGCATAGAGAGGTAGTGAGCGTTGTTTATCTAGACACGCGGCATAGAGAGGTAGTGAGTGTTGTTTATCTAGACACGCGGCATAGAGAGGTAGTGAGCAGGGTCCTCGTTTATCTAGACATACGGCATAGAAAGGTAATGAGCAGGGTCCTCGTTTATCTAGACATACGGCATAGAGTGGTAGTGAGCAGAGTCCTCTTTTATCTAGACATACGGCATAGAGAGGTAGTGAGCAGGGTCCTCGTTTATCTAGACACGCGGTATAGAGAGGTAGTGAGCAGGGTCCTCGTTTATCTAGACACACACTATAGTAGGGCAGTTTGCCATTTCTTTCCTCGTCGCTTTTACTTTCACCGGGTCTTAAAAGACCTAGCTACCCATCGAGGGCTAGGTGGACACACGAGAGCAAATGAGATTTTGTCCTGACTGGGGATCGAACCAGGACGTCTCAGATAGTGATCAGCTTCTCTACCAATTGTGCCTCCGCTTACCCCCTATTACTATTACAGTCATAATTTAAAATAGCCACGGTCCTTGTTTTGAGAAATATTACAGTTTGCATTGAAATGCAGAAAAAATAATGTTTATTTGTTCTAAAATCACAGGAGAATATTCTTATAAAAAGCTAATTTTTCAAATTTCTTATACAGAATTTAATTGAGTCCCTTTTCTTAGTTTTTTTTTCTGATAAAACATTCCAGACCTTAGGAGCTGTGAAAAAAAAACCCGAACGATTTCATTTCAGGAGTCGAGGATGGCATATAAGTTATTAGTAAAATGGAGTCATTTGATCATAAAACCCTCTGGACTTTGTATACTTGTAGAAATTTTTGTAAATAAGCAGGGGATCGATCGTTTACAAATTTAAAAATATGGCAGGCAGTTTTAAAATGAATGCGGGATTTTACCAGCAGCCGGTAGAGCTCTTTTAGTATTTTATGTGAATAATCCAATTTCTATTTACGAGTCATTAACCGGGCTGCTTTGTTTTGGGCTTTTTAATTTTATCTATTGGATGATTTAGTGTTCTCGCCGAAAGAGAATTACAATAATCCAGCCTGCTGATTATGAAAGAATGCACAAGTAGTTGAGTAGAGAAAAACAAGGTTTCTAAGTTTTTCACCTGCAAGTATAGTTATTCTTTTTCCACTAGTCTTACATTCAGACTGTCTACTTCATCGACTGTATCGTTCATTAACACAACTTTATCTCCGCCAAACTAGTTTTCCTCTTGTCCTTCAATTTTAACACCATCACCACCATCATCATCATTAACATTATCATCAGCATCGTCATCTCTTTATTTTTCATTTGGTTTCCTTCTCTATCTTTTCATCGTTAAACAAGGGTTATTCTTATAAAGGCGTAAGTTTTTTCCTTTTTCTTTCAATTTCTCGCTCTCCACAAATTACAAAATACTTGAATAAGGATTTAAAACTAACACACATTCATAAAGGTAACAGACACATACAAATAACGATCCTCTTATGAACCAAGAGTTACGACAGATATGACATGGGCATTGGTTAATTGATTGTTCTATAGTTATGGATTACCTTCGCATGGTGCTTTTTTCCGCTTTTTATGGCAAAAAGAGGACTTATACAGTATACATTATTTGAAAACAGTTTAAACAGTAAATCTTTCGCTCCGTAGGTGAAGCCTACAAGAATAATACTCTAACCCTCTTCAATCCTAAAAATAAAAAAAAAATCATCGATGCAGAAAAATATCTAACCGGAAATATTAGAAAGAGGTATTAAAATAAAAGACTTTAAAAGTCACTGCAAACAAAAATAGGATGTAAAAACATCTTCTTCCACGCCAGTTAAAAACATCTTCTTCCACGCCAGTTAACGCCAGCTATGGCGTATCCAGATCTAGATAAAAATATATATCCAGGGGAAGTTACCATATCTTTGTATTCGATAGGTGAGTACTTACTGCCTTACTTCCCTTGGATTTTAGACCAGTCCATTTTTCTTCTTCAATCTTCTTCTTTCTTCTTCCTCTTCTTCCTCCTTCTTCTTCTTCTTCTTCTTCTTCTTCTTCTTCTTCTTCTTCTTCTTCTTCTTCTTCGTTATTTATTCATTCATTTATTTACTTTTTCTTTCTTCTATACACTAACATTACAATAGTTAGACAGAGACAAGAAAATTTGTCTTCTCATTTTTGTTTCTCCACAAAAGTTAGGAAAAATGAATAATGATGTTCCTTACATGACAAAGTTGTACACAATAATCAGTTAGAATCTAAAAGAAGAACAAGATTTCTTCTTCATTTTGTCGAGTGGCATTGTTTGTATGAAACTATATTTTCAAGTAAAAAAAAATGCTTAAAAGGTAATCATTATTTTATCGACATAACATAGCGCCAGTATATAAGTAAGATTATCGATAATGGAGTAAATTGAACTTCTTTTGTTCCGTGAAAAGTTAAATGTGTTTAATATATAGTTAATAGTTTGAAGACAACATAATTTGCACCTAAACTAATTTTGGTTTGGTAAAAGTAATACGATTGCATTTTTCCTCAGATTAAAAAAACTTTTTACTGAAATAAAATGCTCATATTACAAAGATTGGATTAAATGCTGGGCAGTCGACATTGTCTTCGCACTCAGGGTATGTGACTTAAAATATCTTTTAGAATTACCGTATTTACCTTTTTGTTGATCATTACATTTTAACCATAATTTTTTAGAGCCTTTGCTGTTATTCCTGCAAAGATGTAAAAATATGTACACTTAGTAAAAACTTCAACCAAACCCCTTACCAGGTGTATTTTAAGAAAAACTGCGACAAAAAACCATCACGATGTCGCTTAAAAATTGTAAAATACACTGTAAAAAAATTTAGAGTAAAAACATTCTTGTATTAACTAAATGGTTAGAACATCATTATGCTAAAATACCCCTTCAGTCCAAAACTAATGCTCAATTCAACATAATATTTTTTCGATATGTTTTAAAGAAAAATTTTTATTTTGTATCGCCACCTTTGCGTATTATCTAATAATGCTGTATCTCATCCATTTTGTACAATTGATTGAGTATTTTCATAATTTTATGCCATAATGCTTAACTCTCTCTGTCTCATTCAAACACGGTGCGAATGTGTTTTTAAGAAGAGGGCATTACACTTAAATTCACCGCTAATTTATTTTTAATGGTTGGTGGTGTAAAAGTGTTTTAGTTTGAAGAATACAACAATTATATCGAATGATTGAGGCCTCGCAGTACAACGTAGACAGGCGTGTAACAAATTTCCGATATTGATTGGTTGTGTTGCTTCTGCGGTGTTTCGCCGTAATCTAATCGGTCAAGCCGAGTTGAAAAAAAAAGAAGAGAAACTATCTAGGGAAACAGTGACACACCTTAAGTCCTGGGCCAAACCAATTACCTTGGAGGATTGGCACTGCCAGGGGATAAACAGTACGCCTGGCCTGACACTCAAAGTTCCTTGGCCAACCGGAGACTAGAAAAAAAGTGTGAGTGTAAGGGGGGGTGGGGTGGCGAAGAAGATAAAATACCACAGTCGAGACCAGACTACTGAACACGCAGAGAGAGAAAGAGAGAATACATTAAGAATATGGGGGAGGAAAAATATAAATCACTTTGAACAAGGCTTAGGAATGAGTAAAAAAAAAAAGAAAAGAAAGGAGACGGAGACGGAGGAAAACAGAAAATAAAGTGACACTACTCGTATAGCAGTAGGAAGTTCAATTGCAACACAAGGTAGTGGCAATTTTCTGCAATCAATCCTAGCGAAACTTATTTACTATTGCTAGCACATGGCCTTCTTATTTTATATATACACTATATTTATCCCTTTGGGGAAAATTGACTTCGTTACGCAGCTTAACTGTGTCGCCACAAGAGCAGCGCCACCAATGCCCCAACAGATCAGTACATTTAAAGGCAACTTTTAACCCATATGCAAAGTGTTGCAGGCGCATTTCATGAATTCAAGAAATGCCTGTAGCTGGGTACCCATTTTACAGGTGGGTGGACTGAGGAAAAGTAGGGTAAGTTGCTTTCCCAAGGCAATTGCAACATGGCATGGTCGTGAATCGAACTCGCGACCTCCAGATCTCGAGTCCGACGCGCTAACCATTCTGCCACGCTATATCTTTACCCATTGTCTCATTAAAACAAACCTATCAAGGAATACCCAATAGATCGGCTTTTACGCAGCATATGTGTGATTGATAATCACATATCTAATTAAAGACTGCTTGAACAAAAAATTGATGTTAATCTTTAAACATTTTAAAATCCCTAAGATTTCTATAATGACATACCATAACCGCATCTAAAACTTTGTGTGCATTTGGTGGGTGATAATACCACTGCTAATAATAATACTAATTATAATAACAATAATAATAATAATAATAATAAATATATAATGACAATAATTCAAAGACAAACAATGGCCGTCATTAGTGTCACACTTATTCCATAATTTGCTTAACTGGTAAGACATATAATTACGTATGTAAAAAGATATAAAGAGAGAAAGATAAATAGACAGACAGATAGATAGGAAGGCCGGTAGATAGATAGATAGATGGACAGTAAGGTAGGCAGATAGATAGATAGAGACAGATCGGCGGGCAGACAAAGGAAGAGACAGACCGAGAGCTTTCGGTCCGAGAGAAATACGGTCAAGGTTACAAGAACACAGCTCAGGAGAAATTGAACGTTTCGACGTGAGGGCTGAAAGAAAAAGAAGTTCAAGGTTACTGAAACAATAAAGGTTTCAATCAGCTGTAATGAGATGAAGGTTTTCCTTTCTTTTCACAAGTAGTTGTGCGGACAATAAGGACACTCAGGCCAAACGAAAACAAAAATTAGACAAAATAATTGGACGACAAGATTGGAGAGTACTGGTGTAATTGCTTGCGTACATTAAAAAAAATTAACAACAAAAGAGTAGGAAAATTAAGATGAAATGAATGGAAAATGAATGATGCAAATTAACCAAAGGCATTTGCGCCTTAAAAAAGAGGAAAGAAGTTGGCGGTGCATGACTAAATGTATGCAGACGGCGGTGTAGACGGAAATGAAACATTACTGAAAACAAGACTAGTTCTGACCATCGGCGGGTTGGTCTAGTGGTAGGGGTGGGTGAGGCCAGAAAAATAAAATGGGATGGAAAAGGATTTAGGGAATAGAGGAATAAAAATGGAGAAAAAGCAGACAAAGCAAAAGAAAAACAATAGAGAGAGAGAGAGAGAGAGAGAGAGAGAGAGAGAGAGAGAGAGAGAGAGAGAATTGAATTGAATTGAATTGAATTTTATTTTATTTTACAATGGAAGCAAATTAGGCACAGTGCCTTTTTCATTTGGTCGTTCAATGTAAACATGATATTATTACATAATGAAACAATCAGAGAGAGAGAGAGAGAGAGAGAGAGAGAGAGAGAAGGAGGAAGGCACTGAACGAACAAATACGGACACTAAATGGGAATGAAATCTATCGTTCGCAGTAGAATACATACGTGCTAACTTCATGGGCAGTCACAAAAACAACAAGGTTTCACGCCCTTGGCTCTGTCCAACATAGAAAATTGTTTTTTTTTTATTTTTGGAAACTAAGACCGATAAAAACAATATGTACCATCACGTCATTTAAATTATTTTTTAGATAACTATGGAAGATTTACTTTCTTTGAATAAAAAAAAAACGATAAGTAGAAGCATCTCAGTTTTTTATTTACTTTTTTAAAAAATATGCATTTGAAGTTGTTCCTGTATTCTGCTTATAATCTACCCAAACATCTAAACTACTTATCGCCATTCCTCTTTCTAATAAAATACTTCGTTACTGAAACTTTTATGTCTTGGCTAACATCTCATAGCGTTAAAAACCCAAACGAAACAAAAACAACTAACCCAATGCCTAGATGAAAACAAACCAATCAACAAGAGGTGTTTATGCGAGATGTGATTGGTTTTTGATTGTCATGTCGATAGATTCCAGATGATTGTGTTGAGCCTACGTTATACAAAATATAGCCACGTTCATAAAAGTAAATGGGGTACTTTTTTCCTTACAAAGAAAAATGGCATTACGCCATAATTATTTTTTTTCTTTTTTTCAATCCTCTTTTGAGAACAGTGGCAAATAAAGTCGCCCAAGACTCGCTATATATTTTGTAGGTGTTGTGCAATTCATCAATATTATAGATGCAAGAACATTAATTTATATGACACCATTAAAAAACTAAATACTTGAAGCTTTCTATCATAAAACCATTATCAGCTTTGTTGTTACTTAAACACACATTTTATGGCTTAGTATAGTACTTAACTGAAGGGTAATTATACTAGGTCTCGATCCTAAATGTCTTGTTTCATTTTCATCCTCATTCCCAATTTGCTGGTTTGCATTGGCACAGTGTAGAAAAATAACGTATTAGGATTAATGATCCGATATAGTTATGTCTAACACAATTTACCGCTGCTTTTCATCAGATCTTCTCTATCGAGCTCTCTTCAATAACAGCTATTTTCACGCCCAGGGAAATGTCAACAAAGATTGCCCGCCTGTCTCTCTACATTGAAGTCATTGACTTTGAGTAACATTATCGACTCAGTCTTGGGCCAAACAAATTATCACGCGAGTATTGGTAGGCTTTTTATCCCGGGATAGACGCAATCCTCTTCTAGATCCTGGGGCCAATTATTGATAGGCTACTAAGTGCTCCGAAAGTGCGCCCAGGGTCTCAAGTGATAGAATAGGATAGGGGGATAGCCATGCAGCTCTAACTACCCGCCCAGGCACTGATGACCTGTAGACACAATAATGTCAGTAACCGCCAACCAATTAACCCCAGAACTACCATCACTCGATCCCGTTTTCCCTACCGGCATTGTGGATTTCTGCTGTCCTTGCTTGCTTGCCAACAATTTAGAACCTTTATTTTGTCACATAGGATTCCATTAGCCGAATATTCTTATGAACGGAATGTGGCTGCACTGTACTAGATCTAAAAGATATCCGTTATGTTGCCGTCAGTCCAGACAATGTTCGTGTTCTCAGTGCTAATAGGAAGTACTTTCGCTCTATTGCATGATGAGGAAGGTCCTCACAATTCTTTACTTCAAAGGTTCAAGATAAAATACAAAGAGAGGAGCAGAAAATTCGTTTATGTGTCAGAAAGAGAGAGAGAGAAAGAGGGGGGAGACAGGGGGAAGAGGGAGGGGGAGATTAAGTGAAAGAGATTAAGAGAGAGAAACAGAGAGAGAGAGAGAGAGAGAGAGAGAGACAGAGAGAGACAGAGACAGACAGACAGACAGGCAGATAAACAGACAGAAAAACAGAGTAAAAATACACTGAGAGATAAAACTAATAGACAGTCAGGTAAAGAAACGGAAAATGGAAATTACGCATATTTTGATCGCAACGACGGGACTTTCTTTAAAAGACAATTGTTATTGAGTCACACAATATTTATCGGCAATCTAATAATTTGAATTCTTAATTGAAAAAATTACTGTCCTAGAAAGTCTTTCCGGCCACCCTTTCTAATGTCACTAAGTAATCAAAGTTTCCGAAAACTGCTCTACGTTCTATTTCCAAAGAATACAAAGTTTTCTTTAGGTGGCATACTTCAAATTTTACGGAGACAAAATCGATTAGTTGGTAAGTCTCAATTTCCATACACAAATAAGACCATTTACTTGACATTTTCCAGTGCATACTTTTGCTTACTGTCACATCAGTGCTATCTAGAACCCCCTTCTTTGCTTTCAAAACAGCCTCATAGGTGAAATAACGACAATTACATAAATAAGTATTTTTCGGAATTCAAGCTATTATTTGAAGGCAAAGGTGTGGATTGGCTGCCAAAAGCAGCACTGACCGTTATGCATAACTTTACTATAAAGGAGAGAAAAAAACATTTGATACTAGAACTACAACGCCTGCTTCCAAACAACTAAACACAAACGAGACCAAAATATAAAACATGGAAGAAATTTTGTTGTGATAACAAGCGATCGTTTATATTAGACAATGTTTTAGGAATTTAGAAAATTGTTAACTGTCTTTTAGGTTGTGAAAGGAACAATTACGCTATATTACCTTGAACTATATGAAGATGTACATACATAGTATCATAAATGAAATGATCAGGTGTAACAGTTATTGCTACAATGAAAAGTTAACACACCAACCTCTTCTTGTCAGTGATGTTAAAGTTAAAGATTGTGTTTTGTGGTCAGACTGTGGTCATATAATTCTTTTTTTTCGTTGTATTCATTATCCATCTATTTCTTGCTTTTTATGCAGCCGAAATCAAACTGGCAGTTGATTCTTTCTTGATCTTGTCATGTAACATAGCTAGCTAAGACCAAAAGTTTTCACAAGGCCGTTTTAGAACATGGAGGTCAGAAATTCTTCAAAACTGATAAAAATCTTCTTGTCTTTTGATGCAAGAGAAAGATCTGATGTGTAAACCTTCCTAGAAAGTTTCTTTAACGTGATTGTATAAAAACTGGAACTGGCTTTTGTTAAATCCAGAAAGCCTTGAAATGCACTATTTCCATATTCTTTTCAGCTAGGCCAAATCAATAAAGCTTTATAAGTCACCTTTCCTTCTTTTTCTCTCATACTTGTTTCACGCAATTAACTAATTCATCAATTAGGTCAGCGCTTTTCCTTTTTTCAACATTATTGCTCTTAATCAGGTTTGGGTGTTTTGCAGGGCGTCTAATATTGCACTGGGCTTAAGAACGTTTTGAAGTATGTAATACTTATACTAGAGCAAAGACAATTTTTTGATAAATACAGCTATCATCCTCACATAAACAGATTTACATTTCACAAATTTTTATGTTATCATCACCCTCTAACAAGAGATGTTAAGTGAACGTTATCTGCATGAAACTTCGCCCGTTTCATCTATAAGGTATCACCAAACATCTTCAAAAAGAGTAGACCAAAACAAATAATACAGACTTTAAGCAGCAACGCGTGAGTATGACGCGAACGTCTGTGGGTCTATTTTTAGAAACAGGTTTCATTATTTTTATAGTTTCCTCAATCTGCTTTCCCGATTTTCACGTACGCGTAGTGAGACACGGTGCGTGTGCTAAAGGTCTCTAATATCCTTTGTAAGGCGTGATGATCTTGATAAATTATTTTTAAACCTTTGGGTTTTTCATTAAAAATGTTTTAAAAAGTAGTCTGAAACTTTTTCGTTTTTAGACTTAAAGTCTTCGATACAGATGAATGATATTAAAAAAAGGCATCGGATACAAACCTTTCTTTATTTAAACTACCATTAAGAAACATAGAACGCAATTCAAACAGAAGACACCAAAACACATAATGGCTCTTTTTCAAAAAAACAAATGTATTTATATCACCTATGAACATAAGGATAGGAGAGACATTCGTTTGAAAGTAAGCAGATGCTAGCACTGTCAAAGAATTGAAATAATTACATCAGTCAGAACAAAGATTAGGTAAAGTCTAGAGATAGAAACTATGATCAAAACTATCCTCACCAGATCCAGGAATGTCTCCTCCTCTCCCCTGGTGGCCTCTCGCTTCCAGGCACAGCCAAAGATATCATTATACAGTCACGTTCAGGCAGGTGCCACAGCCAATCAAATCTCTCGTTATGTGTTAAAATGCCAAGACCTAGAGTCAAAGGTAATGCTCTTCCAGTCACTGCTAACTTTTGTTTTCACTTATATCTTGAAATTTTCCATAAACTCAAATTCGTTTGGTCAATTTCTATTCACACTGTCAGAAATATGTAAAGCATGCTCCAAAAAGTCACATAATCTCTTAATTCTTAACCATCTCTGTTCAAATTGTAGCAGTTGAATTGTATCCTGCTTGTTGAGAACTGCAAAAAGTATGGATTCCGCATCAAGTAAGAAATACAGCAGTTCCTATTCAGATGAAGCCAGGAGTTTTTAAATAATTTCTTTCACCAAGACAGAATAGTCAGCGTATCAGTTCTCAAAGCAATTAGATCTAAGCAAAATTAAACTTGGTTAAAGAAAATTGCAAAGGCAATTGGAACAAATCCTTGGTCACATATCAATTTTTAGGTCATAATATCCCTGAGCTTTAGTGCTAAAACGAAATTCCCGTTTATAGGCCAATAACTTGGCCAGCCGACACTTCGTAGTGAAAAAACCCCCAGAGATGTGGTTGTTTCAAACAGCACGCATTGTTTGCGATATTTTAAGTACGAAGGAATATTATCAATAGTCTCTTTAATAAAAAAAAAAGAACAGCTTTGACACCTTAAAATAAGACAGAAATGTATTAATATTTATCGTGTCAAAACTTTATTAAGTAGCATTTTTACTGTTCATAACTGTTACAAAACAGCATGAAGGGCTGTGAATGAGGCATCAATTATCTAATAGAACAGCGCTGCGCGAGTCGCGCAAAGGACAACAGTCTTGGCCATGTTCACATCTATATACATGTACAACACTTCCCAATCGGAAAGATTAGTAAACGTAAACAAGAAACGCTTCAACAGAACGGCATCACTAACTTGTAATTGATACAAATCTCATTAATCTACTCTAACCAGCTTGAAACAGTGAGAAGTGGATGGCAAACGTGACTAAAATGATACTGGTAGCTAATGGACAGACCACCTGTTGCTCTAGTGACTGAACTGACGTTTCGATATGCACGGTAATAGCAACATTTCTGTTGTTTATTCATGCTATACTATTGTCTGTCTCCCCCTAGGACGATTGCAAGTCCTACAACCATGCTTGTCCTGTGTTTTGCTTTATCTCTCTCTCCACGTTAATGAAATCTTGCTGATCCCCTTTACTTTGAGCTGCAAACATCGCGAGCCATTAACTGCAATCACCTTCAATAAAACATTCACATAGACGTAAGTTTCGTCGTTCCATCTGACAGCATTTTAAGAAAACCATTGCTCTGTATCACCCAAGACAAGAAATATTGTTAGACAAGCTTTTAATTAGGATTATTGGATGTGATAGAAGACCGGCGGAGAAAGTTTGTCCCAAACTACTGAATCAACTTTTAACACAAATTAAGAGCTAAAGTAGGCTCACTACAAGTCACACTTTATGTCACATGTGTACTCATTAAGGAGGTTTCGAAACATGTCCATGAATTTGTGTCACTTTAAAAGTATGCTAATAATTAATGCAATAAAATGTGCTCTCGAAGTTTTCTTTTTTCATACATACATGGATAGGTTTTGAGGGGTAAAAAATTATAAATAAACGTAATCAAAGCACATATAGTATTTTGCAACTTGTAAGCCTAAGTGGAGAACCTCTTCAGCAAGGGCTTTTGCTTTTACTTTGTACTGTCATTGTCAAAATCATTTTTTAGCTGTAAGGCTATTCGTATATGCAACATTTCGATTAAGGTACGAAATATCGCTCATACAATATTGTTGCAAATCGTAAGTAATTTTCCATAGCATGCCTGACAAACTAACAAATGAAAAGTAGAAAGGAGTTGTGGAAAAACCTATTGTAAATTCAATCCAAACTGAGTCAACCTACATTTCGGTTTAGATGAAATCTGGGATCGCAACCTTAATCTGGTACTAAATCAACCATCATAAATGATTTTTCGTACATCTCTATAAATGTGGTAAACAGTGTCACACTGAACATTATTTTCATCTATGATCTATTTCAACGACTTATCCTTTCAAATGTGTGGACAGCGTAGACCACCCTTGGCAAGACCAAATGAAACCGTAAGAACAATATCCTAAAGAAGTAAAGTCTATTCAGGATGAGATGAAACAACTGACCAACAATACGCGCGTCACATGAGCGATTAGAAAGTCATCACTGTCAGCACTGGTAAGACAAGCAAACAGATGGACAGATAAACCGGTGCATTCCTGTTTACAAACGAAGCTCCTCTATACAGAAACGCTAAGTCTAAACGATATCTCACCGCAATACATGTTAATTTTTTTCGGAAATGAGCCTCACCCGTTCAAAGCGCAATCCAAGAAATAACGTGTAGATATTAAAATTGGGAGTTTTTAGACTGTGTTCTTACAGTAAATTGATAGGTAGACCTATAGATGAATGATGGATTCGTTTATGAGACATGGTTACAGAGATTGACTAGGATGATAAAGAGAGATAGTAAGCAAAAGATATAAAAATATAAAGGGGGAGAGAAAAAGATAGGGACAGAGAAAGAGGGATAGACCGGGGCCGGGGGAGGTGGAAGAGAGAGAGGGAGAGAGCAGCACTAAGCTCGTAAAATAAATACAGACTTCGCTGCTTTTGTTTCACTATCACTTTTATCACACATATCAGTTCGATTCGAGGCGAGAAAACGTTGTCATTACCATCAATATTTCAGCATTACCATAGCACTTTAGAGTCCTTTGCGAGGTGAAAATTTCATCACCATGCGACTTTCAATTTGATCCACCATTCTAAAACTGCACTTTACAACACGCAAATTTCCACAAATGCATTGGTAAAATGATTAAGAGAGAGAGAGAGAGAGAGGCAGAGACAGAGAGAGAGGGAGAGAGAGAGAGCGCATTTCTACTTCGGACGATGGATGATTCACCCAATTGAATACCTCAATCTGAACCTCAGACCTGAAAGCGAAAGCCAATCGATGTTGCATTAGAGCAACTTCGTTAGACATAGAATCTTATTCAAGCTAAAAAAAATATAGGAAAATAAACCCATCACAGAGCTATGTTTGATCTCTCTGAATTTTCCGCACGCCTCAAACCAAAGTTTCATGTGGTACAGAATACAGAGTATCGAAATTGCTGAAATCTTATTACTTTCACAGATTAAAATGGAGCTACTTTAAACAGAGTTTTTTTCAACCGGAAAGACGTTTTACTTACAGATCATGTAAAAGATTTGAAATCACCTCATCAATTCTCTTCAAAGCCTGACCAACCTTATTAAACATTTACCGATTGTAAATAATTTTTTTTCGTCAATCATAAACAGATGGACGAAATTTCAGATCGTAATTTAATTATTGCAGGCACAGCAGTACAGTGATACTTTTATGTTTGGACAAACGATACATTAAAATTAAACGGGATCAATTTTCATATTATTTATAGAATGTCAGCAAACTGCTGAAAAGGTATGGCGCACGACCATTCAACATTATTTAGTAATATTATTTTTTACAAGAGTTGAAGGATCTGTCTCGGTTTCTTGATAAATTAATTGCCTATGCAAATTTGTTCTACTTAAACTTAAAGAAATTTAAAATTTGAACTGGGAAAAATAGATAATTTTGAAGAGTAAGCCCATTTTTTCACTGCCACTGGGATTTTTTCTAACCTCAATTCATGCATCGCCTCAACAAAATTTATGAAACGAAGCAAAGGGTATTTTCAAGATGCAATTCAAACAATTCCAGATAAATCTTGTAGGAAAATCTCGAGCCTTTAGCCAGTTTCTACATCTGTGAGCTCCCAAGGCTCTTATTCAACAACAATTGGATATTACTAAAGAGAAACTTTGAAATTTCTCCCTTACCCCCTCAATCATACCCGGTCTACTTTTAGGGGAAAATGTTT
Source organism: Elysia marginata (assembly GCA_019649035.1). Taxonomy (NCBI): domain Eukaryota; kingdom Metazoa; phylum Mollusca; class Gastropoda; family Plakobranchidae; genus Elysia; species Elysia marginata. The sequence goes on from BMAT01007294.1 coordinate 360,371, forward strand.
TAAAACAAAGACTCTGGGAAAGAGAATGAGATTGGAATTTTTTTTTCAGGAGAAAGCAAGAGGTAAGAGAAACAGCCGAAAAGAGGAACGGAAAACGAGAGAGGCATGGAAAGACCGCAAGGGGTAGCCACATGTATGACTTTCCCTATGCATTTATTCAACGACAATTGAATATGGTTAAAAACACACAAAAAGAAGATTCACTAAGAAGAAGCCTAAACTTCCTACAAGAAAAGTCTGAACCCCGAAGAAAGAATAGCGTTAGGAAGGCATAATGGAGGAGACGATGAAGATAGTTTAGAAATAGTTTGTTGTTTAAAATGGAGTTCATGATGATTGTGGCATAATGGGGTATTAATAAATGGATATATAATTACAGTTAACTAGTCAATTTGTTAGATAGATAGAGATAATTCGAGAGACAGCTACAGATACATAGAGAGAAATAAATAGTTGCTGCTAAGCTAAGCTATTTAAAGAGATAGAGAGAGAGCGATAGAGAGAAAAAGAGAGAGGGAGAAAGATAGATAGATAGAGAGAGACAGAGAGAGATTGGTTGGTTGTTTGAATTTTAACGTCTCTTTTCAACTACAAGGTCATATCAGAGGCGGCGCTTGGGACAATTGAAAGCGTGCTGCCACACTGTGGTGTAAGGAGCGTTTGCATACACCACACCAAGTCACATTATTATGACACCGGACCGACCAGACTTAGCACTAAATCCATATTGCCAGACACTAGGCGGATCAGCTGCTAATACCAATTTTAAAGTCCTTGGTTTGACTCGGCCGAGTATCGAACCCACACCTTCCGATCTCTGAGCGAGTGCCTTACCGCTAGACCACAGAGCCGATAAGAGAGAGAGAGAAAAAGAGAGAGAGAGAGAGAGGGAGGGAGAGAGATAGACAGAGAGAGAGACAGAGACAGAGAGACAGAGAGACAGAGAGAGGGGGGGGGGTTAAAGTTAAAAATCGCAAATCAATTTTGGCAGATAAAAACATAATTTTATAAGATATCAGATAAGAAAAGATAAACAGCGAACATGAAACGAACAACAGTAAAAACGAACAACAGTAAAGCTACTGTAATGTCACCATGACTATTCCAACATTATAAAAACCGGCCATCACTCTCTCCTCGTTCCCCTCATTAAGCCCCAAGTCCCCGTCTCCTTTCTGAAACGTTTTCAAAGTTAGAGAAGCGAGGCAAATCGAAGTTTTCTCTAAGGATCCTGCATTATATTTTTTTGCAGCCTGTAATAACTAACCTACGTAAAAGACCACTCGTTCGGGGCTTTGAGACAAAATAAATAATCGTGATGGTTCTTTTCTCTTTCTTTGATTTCCCTCCGCTCAGCTCAAAAGTCTTATAGTTTCTATGATGTATGACCAGGCAGTCTCGAAGGTTCTGCTTTTCAGCAGACAGAATGGCCGTGGAACATGCCATCCCCGGGTCAGATCGAATCTTTCTCTCCTCTACCACGGCTCAGACGGTCAGACGCAGTTCGCACAAGAAAATTGAGGGAGACAAGGAAAGAAAGAGGAAAAAAAAAGTTCCAAGAGTCACAAATTACAACTACCGGGTTTTGAGGCGAGGGTCAGTCGTGGATTTCCGCTGAAAGACTTAGTTTCCTCATCTATCAACCTCCTTGGTTTTCGTTCTTTTTCCGGATAGCTGTTTGCATAATTGACTTTTTGTAGTAGAATAGGAATTTCTTTGACGATTCCCGAACTCTTGGAAACTAATTTAGCTAAGTTTTGAGAGTGATTAAAGAAGAGTTATACACTTATCTTAATTTAGTATGAGAAAACCACAATAGTTTAAGGCAGTAGATGATAATCAAAATTAATATCATAAGTTTAAGCATATTGTTTGAATATGTTTTAAGATAATTATACAACAACAAGAAATTTGTCTTCTTCTTCGTATTCTTCTAATTCTACTGCTGCTGCTTTTGCTGCTGTTGGCGCTGCTACTGCTACTACTTCTACTA